>CM036905.1:35525706-35763206 GCA_020800305.1 Porphyrio hochstetteri | reverse complement strand
AGCCTGGTCTAGTGAAGGTGTCCCTGTCCATGGCAGCAGGGGTGGAACTTGATGATTTTGAGGTCCCTTCCAGCTGTAGCCATTCTGTGATTCTCTAGGGAGGTAAAACCCCAAAACTCTGTTACACTAGTTGCAGCTGGGTGCATGTTTAAAGTTAGGAAATCCCTTTTGTCTGCAGTGAAAGTTCTTTCGTAGTCCTTCTGGGTGCAGTACAGATGCTAGAAGTGCCTCTTGCCAAAGTAAGTGCTATTCCGTGGCCATCGGTCGGAGTTTCCTAGAGGTTGTGAAGTAACAGGTGACACTTTGGTGGCGCAGGGTCTACCCTCTGCCAGAGGCTGTTGCAGCAAGTGTGCCTGGAAGGAGGTCATGTGTTGCAGTTGCTCACCTTTAAATCTGCTCTTTCCCCCGTTAATTTACACCTGGCTTTGCTCCATGGTTTGTTGTCCAGTGGTGAGGTTTCTTCTGTCACATGGGGATCTGATTAATATTTATAAATATCTCAAGTGTGGGACACAAGGAGAAATAGCCAGCCTCTTTTCAATGATCAGTGGGGACAGGACAAGGGGCAATGGCTTCAACTTGGAGCACAGGAAGTTCCACACCAATATGGGGAAGAACTTTTACACAGTGAGGGTAACAGAGCCCTGGGACAGGCTGCCCAGGGAGGTGGTGGAGTCTCCTTCTCTGGAGATATTCAAGACTCGTCTGGACGCCTATCTGTGTGATATGTCCTAGAGAACCTGCTTTGGCAGGGGGGTTGGACCCGATGATCTCTCGAGGTCCCTTCCAACCCCTACAGTTGTGTGATTCTCCTCCTGTGGCCGGGCAGGAGCACGGGGCCGCCCGTGCAGGCCGCTGCCTCCCTGCCTGCTGCGAGGGGAGCAGCGCAGCTGAGCTCGCGGTGACTTTATTGCTCCAGAAAATATTTTGGGTTTGCTTTTTTCTTTTTTCATTTCCCAGCTCTGGAAGGGCACAGCCCTGGGGCAGGGTGGGGAAGAGAAGCATGGGCACGCGCAGCAAGGTTTGAGTTCTACTCACATGGCTGCCAGCGATCTCTGCCGTGGCTTACACAGCAGGTCGCGGCACGTGGACCTGTCTCACCTGCAGCAGCACAGAGATGGCGGCGCTGCCCTGCCTTGCGGGGAGGCAAACGGGCAGTTTTCTTACAATACAGCAATGTGCAAGAGCTAGGGAGGCCTGATGTCACCCAGCCACGCTCTTCCTCCCGCCTCTGCCTCTCCTGCCAGGTAGCCAGCGGGCTGTCAGTCGTTCCTTGCATGATGGCTGCAGAGAGCTATGTGGCCGATGTCCTTTCATTGCCGGGTGACACGATGCATGCCCAGACTTCAGAGCCTGGCACAGGGCAGCCAAGTTGAGGACTGAGAAGTCCAAAAGTTGCTCCAAGTGTTTCTGGGTGGCCGAGGGTGTGCCTGCAGCTCTGCAGGGCTGCACTCCGGTAAGCTGGGTCCGCTGGCGAGGGGCTTCACAGGAGTGGTTTGAGTTTGTGAGTCATTGGGGAATTCAAGGCTGGTTCTTAGAAGTCAAGTTCTCACCAGCTTGTTCGTGGTGTTCCTGGCTATGTGGCAGCGTGTTCTTACCCCGCCGTGACTTCCAAACAGTCTTCAGGTGGTTTGAGTGTCAGCCTGGGTTACGTTAAGGGTAACAATAGGCCCAATTAGTCGTTACAAGTCCAGTCGCGTTCCATGCACTGAACTGTCACGACTGGGATTCACAGATAACAAGATACTCTGTCAACACAGTCGTGCTCCTTGAACAACCACGGCTGCCTCAAAAGGAGTTGGGTTAACATGACAGGCTCAAGTGAAAGAGGCTTGAAAATGGCTGTTCAAGCCACAGGCACATGGATTCTTTGGATTGCTGGTGATAAATTAATTCACTGCCTGCAAAGCATTAGTAAATACTAAAGGTCTTAACTACTAACGCGTTAAAAGACGTACAGTAACTGAGTTTCCCAGGGGAGGCACTTGGCATAACCAAGTGTTCAAATCTTACCCAAAGGCGTCCTGATGGTGGGGTGGGGAGAGAGGCTCAGCCTGTCAGCTGGTCCCAGGGATCAGGGTGCAAGGGTGTCTTCCCTGACACATCTCAGATTTTGGGCTATTTTTATGTCATTTCTTATCTTTAAGGTGGAGCTTGAGGGACTCTAGTCGTACAATTCACCAAAAGGACAGCATTTTGTCAAATTCATGACAGACCATGGGCCAGGGACAGCAGGGATGCCCCTCATCAGTTCTGTCTCAACCGTCAAGTTCCATGTTATGGCAGAGCTTGGCTGCCATGTCTCCACTTAGCTCCATGCTACACGTAGCTGTCTCGGGGTCAATACGACGTTATTGACCTTCAAGATTGCCTCAGAACTTACTGCAAAGGAGGATGTTTAGGAACTTTATGGCTGAGTGGGTGCCTGGCATCTCAGCTGCTTATCACCCTGGGATGTCCTGTAAATGCTGAGCCTTTTGAAACAGGGTTTAACTTTTAAGTCACCGTTACCTCCAGTCATCATCCCAAGGTCTGCTGGTTGTGTCACAACTCACTGGTCCTCACAACGTCGTTGCCATTTGTGCTGTGGCTTCTCCCTCTCTGTGACAACGCGGGGGGGGGGGGTCATCTGAGCTGATACCTTTTAAAAAGCTGATTGCTTTTACCTCAGTGAAAAGGAATATTAGAGGAACAACAAACAAAAGTCACCAAGCTGGAGCACGGTAAGGCCTGTCTTTTGCTCTGATGTTGGGTGGCTTTTGGACAGCTCTTTGAACAGCTTCGGGGTGGATTTGCTGCAAACTGTGTTCTGAGAGGGCTGAGAGAGTTTGCTGGTTTTGTTGGGGGAGGGGGTGTGTGTGGGGGATAAATCCCCATGTCTGCTGGTGAGTTGCCATCCTGGCTAGGAGTAAATTTCTCTGGCACCCAAATGTCCGCTTGTTCCTTGCCTTTGGCCAGAGCCCTCTGTGTTTTCTGTCGTTTAGGGTGGAATTACGTGGTGAATTGTGAAGTAAGAAACAAGTCCTCCAGGATGGGAGGTTGTGCTCTCATCCCAGCTCTGCTGCTGGCCTGGGTGCGCTCCTTGCTGGCCTGTGGTCCCTCTGGGGGGGACCCAGAGCTGGAGCTCAGTCCCTCTGGTGAAGGGAGTGGTAGGGCCAGAGGAAGGCCAGTGGCACTTTCTTTATCCCTTGGAATAAGAACTTAGAAACAACCGATGATGTGATTATGTCATTACAGTAGTGATGACACTGGGGTAATGAAGAACGGGAGTGGGTGCTGTTCTGAGTGCACCTGCCTGTGACACTTGGAAGGGCTGTACCCTTCACAGCCCGAGAGCTCTGCCGCTGCCCTGGGCAGCATGGCGTGCTGGTGGGGCTGTCCTGCTGGCCTCACTGGGCTCAGGAGGGCTCACAAGGGTCACAACTTCAACTCTCCCATAAGCCTTAGTGAAGTCTTGGCCAACTGACCTGCACCTGACCCTGTAGGTAAACCCACGGTGCATCAGAAGTCTAACCCGCTTGGCACAGCCCATGTAACACCGACACTGCGTGGGTTTGGGTGTGTTTTGTGTCCCCCCCAATACCAACTATTGCTGTGTCATTATTAGAACTCTCTAAATGTCCATGGTCATTGAATTCCTCTCCAGGAACATCCTGGGACACAGGTAGGAGGAGCTTAGGGCTTGACACAAGGTCATGGAAGTCCAGCTCCTTGTGCCATCTTTGGCTTGATGTGGCTGCAGGGCTGCCCTGTATCAGTGAGAGGGAGGTAGGGGTTGAATCCGTGGGTGAAGAGCGTCTCCCACAGGGGAGGGACTTTTTATGAGGGACTTCTACAAAAGGGGCTGTTTACAAAGTTAAGTAGTGACAGGACAAGGGGTCACGGCTTTCAGCTGCGAGGGCAGAGTTAGGGCAGACATTAGGAAGCACGTCTTCCCTGTGAGGGTGGTGAGGCACTGGCACAGGCTGCCCAGAGAAGCTGTGGCTGCCCCCTCCCTGGCAGTGTTCAAGACCAGGATGGATGGGGCTTTGGGCAACCTGATCTAGTAGAGGGTGTCCCTGCCCGTGGCAGGGGGGGTGGAACTACATGGTCTTTGAGGTCCTTTCCAGTGCAAACCAGTCTGATTCTGTGTCAAGCTCACATAAAATAGTCATTCTATGATTCTCACCCCCGAGCTGGCTATTTAACCCATTGCATTTCGGGGGTGCTGAGGTTGCATAGCAAAGCCACATGGCTGGAACGTATTTGCATTAGTCAGAGACACTCAGAGGTGGACCTTGTGCTTGCAAGACATGTTACCATACCTTCAGGGGGAATATCTTAGAGTTTATCAGTGTGACAGTCATTCAGCTAGCAGGTACCATGAGTGGGACGTGGTAACAACTGCGCAAGCTGAGGGTCTGGCAGCCTTTTCTCCTCCATGCTGTCTAACATCTGGTTCCCTTCCTTCTGTGTGTGTGCACACTGAGGCTTCGGGTCCTGCTGCTGGTGGAGACGGGGAGCAGCTCTGCTCTCCTCTTGGCTTTGAGCAGAGAGGGATGTGCTGTGGCCGTTAATGCTCCTGCTGAACATCCACACCACAAACACTTGCACATCCATGTCTCGCTGTAACTCATGGAGAGGTAAAGAGGCAGCAAGCCTTCTTAGAGGAGACCCTACCTGCCACACATAAGCTGCCTGCCTGCTCCTCAGGAGCCCCCAAGGTTTGTTAAAGCCTCTGGAATTTATAGGTAAGCGCTGACTTCCAAGTTGTTAGTTTCTTTTAGCCTACCTGCATTGCTCCAAAGCATCCAGGAATCCCTGGCTGGTTTTGGTGGATGCTCCTCATAAAACATTGAGAGGTTGTAGGCTTAATTCCTGCAACACTTCTTTAGGACCGATTACATGACAACCCACTGCCAAAATTCCTTGGGTTTGGCTCCTGTGGTAATTTCTCCGTGTTGGATTCTGATTGTCTACCATGGATAAGCAGCAGGTACTGTGCTGCTGTCACCCCCTGTATGTCCCACACAAACAGCCCATGGAAATGAGGACCAGGCTGAGCCTTACTGCTGGTGTGCAGGTCTCAGGGAGGAAAAAGTACAAACCAAACATCAGTCAGGTTCAGGGCCCCACAGCCTGTGGCTTCTCACAGCTTCAGCACCTTCTGCACAAGTAGTTTCTTCTGATTTTGTTTGTTTGTTTTTAATCTACAGGTATGTGTCTCATTCATTATTTTTGACAGCTGCTGCATCAGGTAAGTACTATTCAACAACTGAAACTGGTTATGATGCCTACAATATCCCTACTCCTGTCTCTGCTTAATAACCTATTGATTAATGTGAGTATTTTAATAGTTAATGAAAAAGAAGAATGCTGCCAACCTGTAACTCAGAAGTTTACAGCTTACAGCCCACTTTTGGGATCGATGTACCTGTTTTACATGCTGGTGTTCAGCATTTGCTGCCTGCAGTTTTGGGCCCGTTGCATCTCAGAGGACATGGAGGTGCTGGAGTGTGTCCACAGAAGGGCAACAAGGCTGGTGAGGGGACTGGAGAATAAATGCTATGGGGAGCAGCTGAGGGAGCTGGGGTTGTTTAGTCTGGAGGACGTTGAGGGGAGAGCGAATGCTCTCTACAGCTGCCTGAAAGGAGGCTGTGGAAAGGTGGGGGATGACCTTTTCTCCCTAGTAACAAGTGATAGGACAAGAGGAAATGGTGTCACATTAGGCCAGGGGAGGCTTAGATTGGATATTAGGAAAACCTTCTTCACAGAGAGGGTTGTCAGGCATTGGAACAAGCTGCCCAGGGAAGTGATGGAGTCTCCGTCCCGGGCGGTATTTGAAAGGCAGTTAGATGTGGTGCTGAGGGGCATGGTTTAGTGGTGGATGGCAGGTTAGGATCCCTTCCAACCAAGATAATTCTGTCATCCTGTGATGCTGGAGATGAGGTATTTGGGGAGAAACCCCAACCCCTGGGTTTGGCAGTGGCCACCAGCACAGTGACCTCTCCAGCAAAACTGCGTAAAGATGTCAAGGTGCTATTTGGAGAGCCAGGACCCAGGAAGGCTTCAGCTGCATGAACCAGACCTCCCTGGCACTTGCTCAGCAACCTTACAAATCCTGACTGTGAGCTACTGTTGCCCCACCATCTGTCCTCATGCATCTTCTCTTTGTGTGTTTGGGGCCTGCTCACCCTCAGAAAGGTTTCTGTCCCACAGTGCCGACACAGCTGAGATCCAAAAGGAGACAGGCTTCCTCCCCCCCCAGGATGCCTGGCGCAGCAATTGCCCTTCATGTTCTGGCTCACATGACTCTTGGTTTTAAATGCACGACCCCCCTCCCCTGCCCAAGGGCCCAGGCCAGCCTTTGCATGCACAAAGATGTCTGTGATGCCTGTGCGCAGCGCAGGACAAACTGTGGGTGACAGCTGAGGGGGAGCGGTGGACACATCACATCAACCCACTGGATGCACTGAGAAGCCCTGTGCCACAACAGCTGGAGCAGTTTATTGCTGTTAGGATGGGTGAGAAGGTCCATGCCCCCAGCAGGCTGGTGGAAATCTGATTGGGTAACACCTCAGGCCCCAAGCTCCTAATGGATTAAATGAGGTCAGTCCCTCTGGCTGACTTTCCTTGGAAACAATGTGTCTTCCTTCAGCCTCCGGTGCTGTAGTGTTAACTCTATTGCCATCTGCTTGAGACAATGTTCTGCTCACCGTGACTGACCAAACTCTTACTGGTGCAGCCCCACTAGCCCACCTTCAGGTGCTCAGAGCTGCAGGACCTGCCCCAAGCGGTCTTCTTCCTCTTGAAGACTCAGCCTCAAGGGTGCAATGGCCCCTGAGCCTCCCTCCCCCTCCTCAGTGAACATCCTCCCCCAGCTCCTTGAGCCTTGGACCTTAATTTCGCCCCTCAAAGGGGTGAGCTCTTTCCTCCATGCCACCTGCCCCTCAGGAAAACTCAACTTAGAGGGCCAGGGGAGCCCAGACAACATAAACCAAAACTAGATATGCAGATGTGCAGAAGTAATTACGCCACTTCCTGCATTAAACCCCCTGAGCCAGACTGACCTAAGACCAAGGACAGACAGACCACTGCCAGCTTCGTGAAAAGAATTTATTAGAAACCATTAAGCACTACACAAAACTAGTTTTTAGAGTATTTTTTCAGTAGACAGCACTCCAGCCTTTGCTACAAACACTGTATCGTGGACTTTGGAGAGCCACTGTGCTGGTAAGACACATCTTTAGGACAAGACATTCAAGCAGCGTGCACAGTGAGAGAGGGGACGAGTGCAAGGCAACCCCCTTTTGTCGCGCATGAGGTCACAGAAGGAACACAGCTTTCCTCAAGGCCATGCGGGTGGAATGACTTACCCCCTGCCCCACGGCACAGGGGGGCTCAGCGGCCCCAGCCCTCTGCCTTCAGTGTCGGGACGTGGAGTACCCGGAGTTTTGCTAGGCAGAGGTACAGCCCACACACCCCTGTAACCAAACCGCAGGCGGCTCCTGGGGCAGCCGCAGCGCCAGAGGCCTCACTGCTTTTCGGGAGGAGGAGGAGCAGAGTCCACATATTAAGGCAATGCGTTGTTTGGTGAGGGGGTTGTTTTGATTAGACACAGACACTGCAATGAAACATGTATTTTCTGTTCAGTTCTAGAGGATTTCATCATAAAAAAACCAAGTTATGGATCACATGCTGCCCTCCAACATTCTGTTTGGAAATACAGTGGAGCATCGCTATAGTCACTGCCCCAACAACGTGGCGGCAGGTGACAGCTTATCTTCCAGCCAGGAGCTGCGAAATAAGACATTGCTCACCCCTCCCCTCTCCCAGTTTAAACTCTCCCTCCTTCCTTCCCTCCCAATTTCCACCTCTCCCCAAAAGGAGGGGAAACCAACCACCCCACAAAACATTGATCTGGCCCCCCCGAGAGGAGTTTTATAGCAAGGCTCAACTGTATAAAGACATAAAAAGTCATTGAAATCCAAAAACTTCAGAGAAAGGGAAATGTAATAAAAATAAGTACGCACGGCGTGATAAACCAGGATAGACATAGCAATTTGCTACAACATTCTCCAAAAAGTGCTAACCCATTTTAGCTTAAAATAGTTCAAGAGATCATACAAATTGCTACCACAGTGTAAAACGGAGTATTCTGGAAAAATCTAAGACCCGGCTTGGCTGTAGAAAATGTATTCTATCTGTTTCTCATTTACATAGTATTTTTATTTAGGCACACAAAAATAAATAGAGACAGTCAAATGCTTCATTCAGCCTGCAGAAAGTTACAGCTAAAACCAAGTGACCGACTGCTGTGACAATTATTTTTACACATATAATCTCTCTCTATCACCACACGTGTGTGTACAGGGGTGTATATCCCTTATTCCATCCCCAGGCTTCCGTGGAAGTTACTTATGGGGTGAGACTGTGCTTTCTGCCAAGAACAGTTACTTTGGGACCTACTGACTACGAAGAGGTAATTAATTTCTCGGGAAATTCAATGACTACTTTCAGTTCAGGCTTGTGGGCCCAGCCAAGAGCTGAGGTTGGTGCCAGAGGGGAGGAGGAGCGCCGAAATGTTAACGGCGCTGCAGGAGAGTAAGGGAACAAATGCTCTGGTGTCAGAGTACAGCCCCTCCTTCTCCCCTCACCAGGAAGGAGTCAGAGCTGTTCTTTCCCAGTAAGGAAAGAACAGCGATCTGGGTGAGATTGCAAAGATCTCAGCTTTCCAGCCACCCACCCTGCTGCTACCTCAGTAAAACTGGTTTTACCTTTGGTGTAAGCACTCCCCTAGCACCTCCAACCACCCCACGCCTGCTTTTAAGATGCTTGGCCTCCCTTCTACTACCCTCTTGCCATAAAAGTGCTCAGGGATGTAGCAAACCTGTTGCAAGCGGGTTCAGATCACACGCACGCACTGGCTATCAGTCCCCAGCTACTGAAGAAAAGGACTGGCACAACTGGGGTTCTCTGATCAACTGGGAACCAGGAACCAATTCCAGCTTTTTTTGCTTTTACTTCAAAGAAGAAACTGGTTTGTGTTCCCGATGATCCAGCTGCAGCCTCCTCCTTCCCTCCTAGCTCAGGGCAGGGTGAGCCAAGACCTGAGGCTGTCTGTCAGCACCTAAAAACCACTCGAGGTCATCCCGCTACCTTGAAACAAATGGAAAAACGTCACAAAGGAAACCAAGCAGCATCACTTTTATTTGGTGGTACAACAGAGGCACAGCACCCACCTTCTGGGTGCTGCCTTCTACTGTTTATGATTTTTCTTTGGAAAAAAAAAAAATCTAAACAGTTCTTCTGTCAGACAACTCCATGTGCTCTTCTCTTTTTTTTAATATATATACACACATTGTGACCCCCCCAGCCCTGCATTCAGCCTGTCCAGTTAACGCTAGAAATATCTGTTGAGGCAATACATTATTTATTTAATCTTTGCTATAATTAGGGAGAAATCAAAAGGGAAAAACAAAACAAAAAAAAGAATTAATCTGACTGATTACATGAACTGTACATACCTGTTCCAAACCCAACGTACTCAGACAGAAGCTTCTAGTTTAATGCACTCCTGTTATTCAAGTCAAAACGCTGTACATCTAAGTATCCACACAATCGTACATCCCTAATGATTCTTCTTTACACCTTTGTGTTGTTTTTTTTTTTAAATCTTTTTTTTTTTTAAACATCTCTTCTTAAAAAGGAATAAAGAAGTTGCCCTGCAGGTCTATATCTCTTTAAAACAAAACAATATATACTACATTGAAAAATAATTTTATCAAAACCGGATCCAAAGCACTGTCATGGACAATTTTCAGTTAACGGTTCCTGTGGAAATTGCACTTTGCAGAGGGAATAAAATCACAAACTGAAAGCAGGCTCTACTATTTCCTTTCACAGGAGACTGCCTCTTCGGGGTTCTTCTTCCGTGAGTGTTTGTATTTGTCCACGTAGGCTTTCACTAGGTTGGCCACTTTGGCAGAGTTAACTTCTCCACTCTTGCTATGACAAACCTGCAATGGTTTTAAAGAAAAAATTAATTAAAAATGTAGGAAATGTCTCTGTTCATTCATTTCACTGACACCCCAAGGTTCCTCCATCCCAGGCAGAGCAACTCTGGAAATTCCTAATACTCCCCCCACTTGCTTCCCAAAAACCTCTGAACTCCCCTTCGACTCTGTCATGGGATAAACGAGTTGTGTCCTGTGGAGCTGAGAAAACTCATGGATGGAAAATGACAAAAGCATTTTTGCTTTTCCTATTCCCTCTCCCAGCACCTACCAGTTGTACCCAGGAGGTGAAGAACCACAGCCCAAACCCTACCTCAGCTGAAACATACGACTCTCACACTTCCCGTCCGACTTACTTTATCTACAGCTTTCCGCACGATTTCTTTGTACTCTTCCTTGGTGATGTCTTTATTTTGGTAGAAAGGTTTAATAGCCAGTTTGACCTCCTGTGCTGCTTTTTCTTGAATTAACAATTTCTGAGGGGGAAAAAAAAAACCAAACCCAAACTTGAGTGTTATTTCTCCCTGCCTGCATATGCATCCTTTTACAAAACTAAAACTTTACAGACAAAAAAGTTACCACAGAAGACCAGGAACCCACACTCCCCCAACCCATGTTTCAGCTCTCATGAGAGCTGCCTGGTACCACCAACAGAGCGCTATACCACAGCAATTGTTGTACAATTCATCATTATGCTGCTTTAAGCACGACAGCATTAGAGAGAGTCAGGTCACCAGTCAACATCCTAGAGCCACCACAACGTGTCACGTGCAGGATGGCATCAAGTATATTACACAGAAGGGGTATTTCCATAGTTTGCTGTCTTTTATCGTATCAAAATTTGTGTATATGTAATATATGAACATACAAACCAATATATATAGACTCTGAACTTGCCTGGTCCTTCTTGGAGCTATCTGCACTGGCTTCCACTGTTACACTTGCTTTGTTTTCTCCCAGTTTTGCAGCTGCATTGGAGCTTTTGATGTGACTCGATGACGTCGCATTACCCGAACTTGGTCCCTGAACTGTTCCCACGTTTCCCAGGACTGCTGTTGGAGCAGGCAAGGCTGGAGCACTCACGTTATTACTTACATGAGCAGCATTTGGAATACCCTGTTTAAAAAGTTACCGGTAGTTAATACATTAATTATCCTTCAGTATGACAACGTGCCTTTCTAGAAGCCTCAGCAGCTATAGACAGAGTGTCAGTACCGTGTGCTTTGGCTCATCAGCTAATTTCCACGCTACCTGTTATTCCAGAAGGTACACATACTATACCAGATCTACCAAAAGGGAAAAAAAAAAAATAATAGAGCTTGAAAAGTCATGTTGCCACTTGAAATAAAGCCTGAAACCATGTCACCACAGTGATTATTAGATTCTGGCTCTGATCCCAGCAATAAAGCAAAATGTCCTGCAAACAGGCAGGGGGGGTGTTGGCACAAGAGGAAAGAAGGTTGTGGCTGCAGAACCCCTCTGCTTGCCACAGGCCAGCACAGGAAGCTCTCTTTGGTACATCAGGACAATGTTTTTAGAAGCTTGGCACTGAAACATACTTAGAAAAAAATGTTCCCTCAAACAGAACTTGTGTTCCCACTTTGAAAACATTTATTTCTGTATTTGTTACCAGCTTGAGCTTGCAAACAGATTTCAAACACACACACACAAATCCCCCTACAAGTCTACTCAAGGCTAGAGGCGAAACCCCAGAGCTGTTCTTCTAGGAAGAGCCGTTTTCGGTACATTCCCAAACACCACCACATGATGCCCAGGGCACTGTGGGTACACTGGAGCCAGGAAATCACAACAGCTCACAGACCTCAGACAGAGGTTATTTTTAGCTAAAGCCAAGGCAGTATCTTCCCAACATTGCTGGGAGGCTACCCAACTGCTACCCAACGTTTCTGTTTCTGGCAGGCTACCCAACTGCTACTGTTTTGCAGGCCATCACCAGTACCTCCTTCACATCTGCATTTATTCAGATGGAAAGTAAGGAAGCAGGAATTCGAGCTCTGTGGGAAGGGCACGGATACCGAGCTGTTTATAATCGGTGTGCTAATGCTCGCCCCTATGCTCTCCATCTTCCCCTCAAGAGGAAGGCCACGTGGAGTCCTGTAGTAGTCACTAATCTCCACTGTGCTGCCACCAAGGACTGGTTGAGTGAAAGCTCAAAGAAAAAGCAGCAGCAGCTCCCAGGAGCACTCAGCTTGACGGACCCCATTCCAGCAGGTAAGAGCAGCCAACCTACCAGGGACTTGACTAAGAAACAGCTGTGCTTTGGAGCAATGCACAGTCTTCACAGAAACAGGCTTATTGCTGCACTAGATCCTCTATTTCACAGGGGTTTGTAGCCTATGTTCTGACTGCTCCTATTTTTAGAGGTTACACCTACCGAATTTCCAATACTGAGAATCTTTTCATTTCAGCCAGCAGGCATTAACCAGACCAACAAGTGATGTACCAGCAGTGTAGTTCCAGTATCACCTTATGGTGAAGTATTTCACGTGGCCTGTGACCCCCTCACCTCAGTATTCCCCACAGTACGTAACACCTTTTGTTCTAAGTTAAGGAATGAGAAAGGATAACAGCAGTTGGAAGCGAAAAAATGTAGCCCATTGATCAGTTCCCCTCAAATCTTTAAGAGATGATGCACGAAAACAAGAGGGTTAGAAATCACTGTTCTAGGACATCATCACATTTCCAACCTGGGATGCAGGGGGAAAGCACTTTAGGTTAGAGCAGGCAGCCTGCAACAGAAGAAAAGCACAAACCTCAGTCACAGTCGCAGCGTTACATCTCCTCACAGGGCCACGCATTCTCCTGGAAGTTGTTCATATTCCTTTCCCTGATATAAAAGCTCTTAATACAAACAGCTGGCTACAGGAGGAGCTCACATACACAGAGGATGTTTTAGGACACAGAAAGATGGTCTGAGCTGCCCCAGACACGGCAGAGTCTTTATGAAATGGGAGAGATGAATCGGGAGTTAGGTCTCAAACAGGACATGCAAAGCCAGGACAATCAGGCAAGAAGGGGGAAGTAAAAGGTACCAAAGCAAGCTTGGAATTTATTAACAGAGAGGCTCAAAAGATTAAACAGAATAGAAAATGAGTGTGTGTGGGGAAGCTGCTGAGACAGTGACAGCTGGAGAATGGAAATATGGAACAAATGGGTGCCATGCAGTACTAGCTGATTTTCTTCTCTGATACACCCCACAGATGAGAACTACAACAAGGAGGTTGAGGTCACTTCCTACACGCTGCTGAAAGGGGATTTGAGCGCTTCCTAAAGCTTAAAAATCAGGTTTTGAAGGGGAAAGCTTGGTTTTGGAAGCATGGCATTTCCAAGAAGGTTGTAATGAACAACAGTGATCAAATTTTTCAGTGTTCCACCACCAGCTGGGAACACCTTCTTACCACAAAAACCCAGTTACGGTGGGGTGTATTAGTATTTAAAAGCTACCAAACCACCCCGTATCCTCATGGATACTTCCACTTTAAATTTGGTGTGGGGTGGAAGAAAAAGAGGCAAGAGAGAAAGAAACTGCAAGTATAAATTTATCAAGACTATGGTATTCAATATAAGAAACCTTTGACTGGTCTTACTTCGGTGCTGCTCTTGCCATGGCTTCTGATAAAGCATACCTGCAATTGTTTTCCATCTTGCTGTGAAGCAATGTAGCTGACTTGTTGAGATGGTGGGGGTGGAGGTGGAGGCGGAGGTAATCCCTGAGACAAATTTGTGGGAGCAGCTACCTGTATGAGAGGCACTCCGGTAGGGAGATGCATGGGCATCGGAGGGTGGATGTTGAAAGGATGTTGTTGCATATTCATCATGGGAGGATGGACACCCACTGGATACGGGAAGATATTCATAGGTTGGTGCTGTGCATTCACTTGTGGCATTACATTCATTTGCTGCTGCATCATATTCATTGGTAACTGAGAGCCATCGCCTTGCTGGTTGCCCTGGTCTTTGACGTTTGGATCTACGGAAAGAAAAAAAAGACAGGACAGGAAGTAGAAAACCCATACTTTAAAAAGTGGAGCCAGGTGTCAAAATTCTTTATGGAGTATCAAAAAGCTTCCCATCATCTGAATATTTTATAGATATTGCATTACAGTATTACACTCGTCTCCAGACACCGTCACTGAGCCAAATTCTAGTTTCTGAGTTAAACAAGTTCAGATTATGACAGAAGCTTGGCTCTTTCATTTCCATTCTGCTTGTTTCCACAGCACAGTTCATGAATTATTTCATCACAACAACATAGTACTTCTTGCCCAAAGAGCAGGAAGGCAGCCTAACTTATCTGCTCCTGCAACTGCAGGTTAGTCACACATTATCACATGTGCAATGCCCTGCTCCCCTCAGACGGCTTCACACACGCTCCCTGCAGCCATTCCTGCTAACTAGAGAAATCCTCTGCTCTGCTTTTTTCACTGAATAATACATCATCCTCAAACAATTTGACAATGTGTTCATATTTGGAAGGAGTTGTTCAAAAACCCTGGAAATGGTCAACAGGTAAAACCTAGAAGTAAAAATAAGCTCAGGGGTGGCAGAGGTGAATTAAAAAATTACTACCTCTCACTCTTCAACAGAAGCCAGAGTCAAAGTCTAGATACAAGTAGCAAACCCTTCAAAAGTCAAGAAATTAGTTCCAAGAAACAGCTGGGTTCCAATTCAGCTGTCCTTCCTGTAGATTACATTGCATGAGGAATCCTGACACTTAATTCACAGGGATTGGGATTTAAGACCTTTTGCCTCATCCCAAATCATCTTTTTTAAAGATAACAGGTAACAAAATCACTGAGGCTGGAAATGACCTATCAAGGCCATCTACTCCAACCCCGCTGGCTCCAGCAAGGTCAGCAAAATCAGGTTGCCCAGGACCACATCATGATGCTAACCTAGCCTGTTTTATCCAAAGATATAGAAACTATAGGTTCACCATGAATTATTTTGAAGAAGAACTTGAGAAAGGCCAACCTGACAAGGATTCTACCCAGCTAGTGCACCCGTGACCAAGCTTTTACATTTCAAAACTAGGAATACCTTGTTCCTGCGTCTCCTCTTCTTGTCTCATTCCCCATCCAGACTGTGGGCTCGACGAATTTCGTCCTCTTCTTGAATAATAATTCTGCACATCAGCAGGTAAAGTCTTTCTTACAGCCCAGCTGGATGCAGATGTCCAGCCGGATCTGTCAGCAGGCGTATCGAAAGAGTAATCCTGTTCGTTCTTACGCTTGTATGGCTGATGCTCTGGGAACCTCGAACTCTCATTCCCAGAACCATTTGAGTTCCCTGAGAAAGGTTTTCTGTTTTGCCAGTGATTCTCATTCTGCTCTCCATACATGAAACCACCTCTTCCACGCCCTCCTCGGCCACGATGACCTCTCCCTCGATTCGGAATCCAACCTGAACCGAAGTTTTTATTCCAAGACTGTCCTGAATTATCATGCCTGCCGTCTTCCCAATGTGACTTCTCTCTCTCTCTGTTCCTGACTTCTGGAACAGAGTTTATCCTTTCCATTACCCAGTCTGGACAATCATTCTTCCGCTTGTCTGAAGAACACTGCTCATCATTGGTTTTTTCTGTGTTGTCCTTCTCTTTTTTAAAGGTTTCATTCCGTTTTTCTTGGTCACTTCTTCTGTATCGATCATTTCCCCTGGGACTCCTCCAGTTGTCATTTGTCCACCTCTCTTTCCATCGAGGTGAGTGAGTATCCCTCTCATTTCTAGAGAATGAAGAACCTTTATTTCTTGTCCTAGATCGTGATCTTGACCTAGATCGTGACCGTGACCTAGACCACCTCCTATTTCTTCTCTCTCTGTCATGATCTCTTCTTTGACTATCTCTGTCACTGCTTCGAGACCTAGATTTTTGCCTTGGAGATGAATCCTTAGTTCTTGACCGAGAAGATGATCTCCTGCTCTCCCTGACAGTTTCCCTTTTGGGAGATCGAGATGGTGTTTTCTTCTCATCTTTAAGTGTGTCTCCCTTTGGAGACCGAGATAAGGACCTCCTTCCTTCCCTGACAGTTTCCTTCCTGGGTGATCGTGAGCTCCTGTCTCTGGTCATCTCCCTTTTAGGGGATGGTGACTGAGATTTCCTGCCCTCTCTTCTAGAAGGAGACCAAGTCGTTGATGGAGAGTGAAATCTAGACCTCCTAGTTCGAGGTTTTTTCTCTTTTTTGAGTTCAGACTGGGAATCTTTTTCTTGAGGAACAGTTTCCTCTTTTTCATCAGAAAGCCCTGAAACTGGTGCACAGTTACCCACATCACACTGTAGAGAGCTCACTTCTCCTTGCTCTGCATTTTCAACTGGCGGTAACCGCTCAACCTGAGGTTCATTTTGGTCACTGCAAAATGAGTCACAATCCATTGGTATCATTTCATTGTTATCTTCACCAAAATGTTTGTGTTCAGCATTTACCTGAGGTGACTCTGAAGTTCTAGCCTCTTCACTTTCTGGCATGGTGTTCTCTTTTAAGGACTGTTCTGATGTGCTGTCCGTAGAAACACTGTGTATTAATGTATCTGGTTCTTTGTCTTGAACAGCTTTTAAGTTTTGGGTATTTGTACTTGCAGTGTCTAGTACTATTTTTGTTTCAGCCTTGGAATCATCTATTTCCAGGGTTTCTGGATGCTCAGGCAATTCGCTTCTGGGGCTCTCTAATGGCTGATCTTTTCCCAAAGGTTCAGGATACTCCAATAATTCATTTTCTGGACTAGCTGCGGGTTCATCTACTTTTGTCGAAGTCTCTACAGACTCCAACAATTCATTCTGAGAACTACACAATGTCTCATCTACTTTTTCAAAAGTTGCTTGGTCACATACTTCATCTTGGGGACTAGCTACTGTTTCCATTTGTTCAAGAGTATTTTCACAGGTGTCCTGATTCTTCAGATCTACGCTGTCTTCGGTAACAACCCCTTTTACCTCAAACTCCTGATTTTCATCACCTGAAGTTAATACTGGAGGATCCTGGACAGAAAAACTTTCCTCTGTGTTGCCTGAAGTATCTTCAACTTTGTCAGGTTCTCCCATAGCTTCCCCAGTTTCTGCATGTTCACTACAGCTTTCCAACCAGTTAGCAGATTCTGTTTCCACATCGTTTTTCTGTGGAAGGCTCGTGTCATTGCTTTCATCATCTGACTGCTGGTCCTTATCTAACGCTAGAACTGCTTCAGGCTCAGCAGCGTCATCATCTTCCACCAAGTCGCTGGATGACTTTTCAGAACGTGCAGAGCTTCTCAGTTTCTTTCTAACCAAGGGGGTTTGCTGTTTCACTGCTCTTTTAGACTTTCGTTTCAGAGGCGCCTTCTCCGACTCGGAAGGAGACTGATTCAGAGACGGGCTGCCGCCGTCGGAGGCGCCGCAGGCAGAGCTGCTAGACCGAGGGGAGCTCCGAGACTGACCCCGAGTCTCGTTTTTGCTGTTTCGTGCAGACCTTCTTCTAGGAGTAGTATTAACCAATTTCCTTCTAGTGCCTCTAGTGCCAGATGAGCCAGAAGCTTGCTTCTTCTCTTCTCCTTCTTGGGTACATGCAACAGCATATCCTTTGCCTAAAGATTCTAATAAAACCAGAACACATTAAAGTTTGAAAATAACCATTTCCCCACACATAGTTAAGAACACAGAGTGACCTCTGGTTGAGCAAGTATCATCAAATAACACAATTCCCTATGAAATGCTGCCACAGTGGGCTTTTTCCTTTAAAGAACAGAATCAAGCTAATGAAGTGGCACAACAGACATCCAAACCCACGTTTTAAGCAGTGCCAGCACAGCTACATGGACAGTAGTGGCATTCATGATGAAGCTGCTTCTGATCCCGCTGTTCAAAGGTAGCCAGTGTTTAAGCTATTAGAAAAGTAACACATTAACCACGCAACATCGCAGGCATACAGCAGTATGCTCTGCTCTAAAGCATGAGCCTGCTGCCAGTGAAGCTCAATACTGTAACAGCGAGTGACATTTTTAAGTGGCACCAGTGGATGGTCACACGGGAGGCAGTTGATGATAAGCAGCAATGACATCATATCTCCCTAACAAATCTAATTTCAGACCTTGCAAGCTCACCCCCGAGTTCTAGGACAGACCCTGCACACTCCATGACAAACTGGACTTAAATTCTGCCACAGGGCCCACGGGGCACCTGTGGCACCTAACAAATTGAATAAGAAGTGCAAGTTCTGGGGCAGCCCAGGGTTCATAAACCCCCCCCAGAGTTCTAAGAAGAATGACTACCTCACATGCAGCGACACAACAGTTCATGCTTTTATACTATATTAATTTATTTCTTGCACTCCACAACGTGACAGAAGTTTTTGTAGGGAAGGCAAAGGTATATTGACTGCAAAGGAAACAGACTGTTCTCATGATACCTATGAAAGCTTATGTGGGTCAGCTCAGGAATTAATGATAATTAACTAATTATGCTTGAATACAACACTCTCTTCAGGACTAAATCAATTTCTTGACATGTCCGTTAATCTGTTTCAGACTTTGCAGAGATTCACAAAGCATCAAGGATTTGATATGTAAACAAAGGGGGTTATACAGCTTTGTTTTAATACACAAATAGTAGAAACTTGGTAAGAAAGATGGATTTTCTATGGATTTTGCCTTGTATTTATCACCTCACAATGATTCTAACTCTCTCTATAATGTCATTATTTCCCATGCTTTTACCAACATATTTTACTAAGATATTTAACGTTTTATTAAACAAATTATATAAAAACAAGATCAGACTGAGACAAGTATGTAACAGCACAAAATCCTCTATCATTTACAAATATGTTAGCAGAATCAAAAACATATCACTGCCCATTAAACCCAAACCTATTGTCTGATAACCTCAGAGCAGCAACTCTGCAAGCACCGCACTAGCCTCTAAAAGGCTAAAGATGAGCACAGGACCATCATCACCTCCTCTGACCTCCCTTAAAACATGCAATAATTTGCCTGAACATGAAAAAAAAGCTCATTTGGGTTTTTGGATGTTTTGAATGTCCATTGATGAAATTATCCCAATGATATAAATGGTACAGAATGTACCATGTATTTAAATAAAATGACATGCATGGTAAAGAACTTCCAAAGGAGTCTTAGGTGATGAACACTATTTGAGGTCTTTGTACATTACACAACATGTCAAGTGTGACAAGAACATATGGAAACATACAAAAATAGCTTAATTAATTTATTTGCTGTGCCTTGTTAGCTTGATAGTTTCACATTTTAAAAGCCCACCTTTAAGTTAGGAAGTGGAATGCCTGGATAAAAAGTTCTAATCAAGGCAACAAATAAGAAAATTCTGTTCTAAACAAATTTAAAGTTAAAAAAAAATCTGGAAAAATGTTTTCTTTTATTTTGCTGCCAAGATTCAAACTCAAAATCTGCCTGCTTTTCCCAAAAGACAGCATAAGGGATTTAGTTCAATGTTCTGTCTTAGCAGTTCACAATGTTATCAGTCCTTGTAGATCATCAACAGCAATCACTCACATGTTCTACATAGTCTAATATTTTTGAGGTTACTTAAATAGTCTTGATCTGGTGAGAGAAAAACACTATTGTTTCTGGGTTTGGGGTGGTTGCTTTTTTGTTTTAAAGCTTCTTGTGCATATTAACCAAGGACAACCGACTGTCTAAGTAGAAAGGTGAAGGGAAGTAGAGAGATATGAGCAGCCACGTACACTCACTGCTACAAGAAGCACAAATGGTTAAATTGCACTGCCAAGTATCACAGGCCTGAAGAAGCCACCTATCCATTTTTCACTGGGAAGTGCAGAGGTGGAATGAGTACCTTTAACAAGAATGCAGAATATGGATGAATAAAGTATCTTTTCCATGATCCTTCTACTACTTAACTCTTCCAGCAATTCACTCACTTCCTTGCAATTTTTGTGAGCCAAGAGACCCAAATCTCTCCCATCTTTTTGCCTACTAGTCAAGTGAAAGTAGCATAATTCCCAATTCAAAGAAAGTTTTACTGCTTGTCTTAAAAAACAGCACACCTTTGTCTGCACTTCTTTGAACTTGTGCAGCCTGTTGGAAGAAAAACTACATTCTTGCTGAGTATGGAGAGAGAGGCTGTTAGAGCAACTGGAGGAAGGTGATTCCTTTCATGTCTTTGTCATCTGCTAAATTCCTGACAGACCCTGAGCTAGAACACCTTTGCAAGTGTCTGCCCCGTAGAGCTTGTGTACTGTAAGAGCACAGGCTGCACTGTTTCCTGATTACTCTTTTCTATCAGGAAACAGTTTGCTCCTCACACTGTACAATATACCATGGAAATGTGTCTAGCAATGCTTAATAATGTATCAAAATGAGATTTAACCTGGAACAACAGGGAAAGTCACAGTATGAAAGAAAGTTTTGAATTTAGAAATGGAATTAATCTTCAAATGAAGAAAGGTTACGCCAGTTTTGGGGTGGCTGGTTCATCTTCTACATTCTAACTTCAGAAATAAATCATCTGGTTTTGAAATAGTACCAAACTTCAGCAAAACAGATTTTTTCCCCCCCCTGTTAACAGTAACTGCATGCTCTGCTTTGATTTCTGAGCACCATATTTTAACAATACTCCACATGAGCTATAAATAAAAACTTACAAAAAAAAAGTTTACCAAAGTTTTCCAAAGGCCTGATACTTGTTGGAAGAACTGTCCCAGCCATTGCAGTAGAGGTGAGAAGGAAGGTCTCAGCTTCTGCTCCGTAAGACATTAAAGGAATTCTGGAAAAATGAAAAGCATGAACATGAGTTGTTTTAGCTGTTCGCAGCAAGGTTTGGGTACAACACACAAACCCAAAGCATTAGGCACCTATGACACTTCCAACCTCATCACAACTGGAAAGGCAAAGCTGGCAAGAGAACAAAACTCTTACTTGAATTCAGGCTTCTGTGGCAGCCTGCTCTAGTAAAGCAGCCTGAACCAGGCACGTTATGGTAAAGCAATATACGTTTGGCTTTCTTAAAAGCCAAACACACAAGTGTAACAACAGCACTCCGAATTAGTAGGCTGGAAATAACTGCTGGAAATAAAATTCTGAACACAGATTTAGTACTTCAGCAGAACAACAGCCTCTTCTACAGGAAAAAAAGGCTACATAATAATTTGGTAAAGCCCCCCCCCGCCCCTGTTTTTAAATGTACAAAATACGTATATACTTATTCAGACTCCCTCAGCAAACTCTGGGCTAAGCCAGAATTTAGTTACAGATCCACAATTATCACTGAGTTGGAATGAAACTTTCCATAAGAAAAAAATACATGCAAAATTTTTTAATTAATTATTTAAATCCTACCCACAATTTTTAATTATAAATTTTTGTACTTGCTCTTTTGTCTTTAGCCTTTGTTTTATGCCAGAGAGAGTAAGGAGATATGTAGTGAAATTAAGATTATAGACTGAACCAATTTCTCACTGTGTTATTTTAAAATCAGTTATTTTTATGCTTCTGCTGTATGTTAATGAAAACACCCTTAGGGTATGTTTTACCATACATCTGCTCTCTGATAAAAAAAAATATTTTGCTTTCTGTTTCATTTGATAGATCCCCTCAACTCTTTCTACAGGCATTTCTTTATGAACAATTCCAGAAGGAAGTGTTAGAACCAACCCATGAAAGCAGGGGAATGAGATTCAGATTGACGTTAAAGCAAATGTAATCTGATTTCTAATGACAGAAATAATTTAAGCACATTGAACACTAACTTCCAAATAGACAATATATTTATAAACTTGCATTTCTGTGAAAAAGTGACATATTAAGATGCACAAGTCAGGGGGAGCTACTATGCTTATTATTTAAGCACATTGAACACTAACTTCCAAATAGACAATATATTTATAAACTTGCATTTCTGTGAAAAAGTGACATATTAAGATGCACAAGTCAGGGGGAGCTACTATGCTTGTTGAGTATCAAAAAAGCATTAAGACATACAGAAAAGAATCTATTGACATAAAACCAACATGCAGCAAATACACAAAGATTTAGCAAGTTACATGCAAACACTATTTAGTTTTAATAGCAAATATTATTCTAAAGAGCTATTTTAATTAATCAAATTCCATACTTGAAGTATTATACTGAGATCCAAACAACACACCTTTCAACTCTAGCAAGTGCAGATGAACAGGACAATTCCAGCTCTTGTCTCTTCTGTCTGACTGCTGCATTGACTTCTATGAATTCTGTACTGAAATACAAATTCCACACAAAAAGTTAACTTTGCACTATGACAACTTTGCATTTCAATGATTGCTTCTATAATTGACTTTAAAAAAAAAATTAATTAACTGTAGTAGAACTTTCAACAATCATGATGAAACTATGCATGGCTATTGCTTAGAGGGAAAAAAAGCAGTCATAGCACACATAACAGAAGTCCTAAATAAATGAGGCAGACAGAATGGGAAACTGGAGAACAAAAGTATCTTCTGGGGAGTTGAGTGATGGAGAAGCTTTGCATCCTTGACAAATTTTTTTTTTTTCATTTTCTGCCTGCTAAAAACATACAGACAATAGTTTCCTGACTAAGCCATATTATCCAAATACTCTTCTTCTGGACCATTCTTTTTCCATCTTCTGAACAACAACAAAAATACTAATTTTTTGTTTACACTTGCTCTTAAATATTAGGCTTATTATGCAAAATTGTTTCATGCATGTCTGAAGCATTCCTCTTGGAGTCAAGGAACAACAACATTCTGACACAAAACAGGATATTTATTAACTACTCTGCTAACAGCTGTCCTAATAACAGGACTAGCCCTTTCCTATCCAAGGCTTCAATTCAGCAAGGAGTTTAAATATGAGCTTATTAACTCCTATTAAACCAATAAGATTAAAAGTGCATGCTTAAGCACGCTGAACACAACAGAGATCAGGGTGTGCCCTTAACAATACAAATTTTAAATTGTTTGGGTTTATCCTTTTACTGTTCCTCATCAAAGGATATCAACCTGGCAAACCTTCAAAATATTTCAAGTCAGTATATACAGACAGAAGCAGAAGAAACTACAGCATCTACAATACAGTAACCCATCAGTTCAAATTAAGCACTGCTTTATACTAACCAGTCATTTCTACAGCTGAAAACAGATTCTTCATTGCTACCACCAGCCGGAAGCGCGCTGAAGAAATTGGTTCTGAAGCACTCATTCCAGCAGGTCTGTCTTCTGGGCTACAAATAAAAATTATGGATTAAGGACACCAAAAATAAAGCATTTAACATTTAATACATGAAGATGCACTGAAATTAAATTATGTCAGCAAGACTTTAGCTCATAAAAAGCAGGCACCATTGTAGCTCCATAGTTATGTGCTGAGATTTGCAGTTACAGCAAACAAGTCCTGTATTCAGTCACTAAATTTTCAGTGCCTGCTCTCTGCAGATAAACTTTGGTTTATATAGACTTTCCATGGCAAAATCTTTAACACTCAATACAGAAATTACAAATAAACGAGCCTGATCTTTACTGCTTCACAATTCCCATTCCTGCTGCCTAATGAACCACAGCAAGTACAGTGCTAGCACCTTAAGACAGACCCTTGCACAGCAGTTCACTCAACACTTGCTTTTAAAGTAATAAAGCCTAATGTAAGTAGCTGGGATTCTCCTTTGCCTTCAAGTAGGATTACAAAATTGAAGATTGACTGGTGTGCCTGTTTGCTGGGCCCTCACACAAAAGTACTTTGCCCTGACATTCTTGCCTACACTGAGCCAGTTTTGCCATTTATATCCTTTCACCTAAAGGGTCAGTGCCACCTAAAACCTGACTAAAACATTCCTGTTCATTCCCCACAACTGGTCTTTTAAAATGGCAATTTATGAACTACATAAGAAACCTGGAAACACAAACATTCTTGGGAGTAATTTCCCATTAAGAAGAGTAAGTTAGTGTAAACTATGATATCTATGGCTTAGTCATACAACAAATTATTTGGTTGATTACAACTACGTATTTTTATGAATATATTGAAAAACTTTCATATCCTTGATAAAATGGTACTAGGCTAACAGCTTGTAGCTGATACTATCATCTTCTGGTGAAGAAAGATGAAGACAGGGTAGTTACAATACCTTACAATGTAACATACTAATCTAAATGAAAATACCACCAAAGCCAAATTAAATCTGAAAGAGGAGCTCACACAACCTAGCACTGCATCCTAATGACTTCCTTCACAACAAAAAGAGATAAAATAACAAAGTTTAGATCACACTAAAATTAACAAACAGAAGTAGTTAGCCTTAAAAACAGAAAGGTGGTTTTAAAATGAAATAAATGCTTAAAAATATTTTATTATCAGAACCAACCTTGTTTACCTTCACAGACAAAGCTTTCTTGTTTCTTTTGTCGTACAAAAAATTACCTGTGAGAAATAAGAAACAAAGCTTTGATCTTAACTTCAGGGTATTTTTTGTCACTCATTAATACTGTGAGAGGTTAATGGGGGGAGGGATCTATCAAGTATATTTACAATGTGTTTACAAACTGAGTAACATTAAAATGTATGCACATTCACAACAACTTTTCTATATACAAGCAGTTTTCACCTCTTCAGATATTCGCTTAAAGTATGTATTAAACAAGCCTCTCAAAATGGCAGCCCCAAAATAAAGCTAAGTGCTTCCTGTGCCTGTACTCTCACAACAACACTTTCTGTGAATAAAAGCTAGCCATTAGCTGTGTGCTGCCTGATGCAAAATTACTTTAGGCTGAAACCAAATACATTCCACTTGTGACTGAAATCGAAGAGTCAGTCTTTCCAGTAAAGTAAGAACAGTTGTTTCCCATGCTGCAATCCTGTTCTCTTAAATTCCATTTGGCATTTGTTTTTTGTATGAAAATGTGAAGAATGATAGATAAATAAATAAATACAATTGCCTCCCCAAGAAAAGAAATTCTAGAGTTTAATAAAACCAGCAATTCTATCAAATGGAGGATAAATATCAACCTACTGTATTTTTTCTTCACAACTTTGCTTAATTTTGCTGTTAATGGCCCTCTGTCTTGACACACAGCTCTTCTGTAAGATTAAAAGAGATATTATAGAAGTAATTTCTGAGCATATTTAAGATAACAGCATATAAAATCGGCTCCTGTTTTAAGGGATTTCTATTTCATGCATTTTAAGCAAGTTCTGCTATTAAAACCTGAGCTTGTTCATGTATAATATCAAGCTTGTATATAACAAGCCACTTTGCTTCAAAAAACTTACAGATGGAAAAAGAGAAAATCCTTTTACACCAAAGTTAATATTCTGCATTAAATCTGAATGCTTAATTTTGTTGGATTTCATGGAAACATGTGAAAGATGTTATAACCTGCTGGTATAAACACTTCGAAGAACAGCAAAGTCAATGGTAATTCAGAACAGTGATGTGCCAAAGACTTAATCTTATTTATTCTCTACTAAGAGGTAAAAAAGGTAATTTACTTCCAGTTATCTTTTCTGTACTGAAGTCTGCTTCAAATTCAGTCTTGAGAACTCTGTAGATACCACACATTCCACTGAACACTGATTTGAGATTATCACTATTAGTGAAAATTGTCTGGGTAATCCTGAGCTTCCCCTTACACAATGCAGCAAAGGTGCCAAGATAAAGCTTCTCAAAACAGGAATGGTATTTCCACAGTTACCTCTCAAACTCCCTGCAGCAATAAAAATCAGGTCTTGACTACAACTATGTTTTATAATAAGGGGAACATCACCAACTTTTATAACATGCAAGAAAGGGGATGTCTGTTTAGATAGCCAAAGAAACAGATCTATATCGTTAAAATATGATCTAGCCACAAAATCTTAATTAAAATTAATAACAGATTTGCCAAAAATGTTTTAAAAAAACACAGCTGTCACAGAGCTCAATACAAGAAATATAATCATCATAGAATGGCATGGGTTGGAAGGGACCCCAAGGACCATAGAGCTCCAACCCCCCTGCCACAGGGGGGCTAGCAAGCAAGAAGTAAGGGGGAAGCATTCAAGTAGGAATTACATCAGTTACAACAGTAAAACTAAACTACCACTGATGGAAAACAGTTTTAAAAGAAACTACTTTAAAATAAGCTTAACTTTTAAAAAAATTCCAGGGTGTACATGTTGAACAGTTGGATTTGTATTTTGAATATTGCAATTACGATGTTTGAAATTAAGTGGATGACCAACCTCACAAAACTTTTTGTCTTCAAATGGCTATATTTTCCCTTATTGCAGGCACAGTTTTCCTCCTCTTCCTTTCTCCTCAGTTGTTTTTTAACCAGAACCTGTATTGAAAAATAAAGTCAATCCAATCCAGAATTTAAGGTCTACAGAGAAAAATAAGATCAAGCACAAAGACTCAAAAATATTTCAAATCATCACTTCTTTAATCCCACAGACATTTTATTAATTTCATTTTCATGAAATGAAAAAAACCCCACCCAACCTTGATATGTATATTGGCTACACCAGAGATTAATACTAATACTGCAAGACCAAAAATCCCTGAATGTTGAGACTGCCATAGCACGTATCTCAAAGCTATAAGCTATCTTTCAACGAGAATTCTGAACCTATATTTTTTTTAAACTAAGCTGGTTGATCTGAATACACAAGGTTCTGCTTGGGAAAATGCTTAGGAAACTGCCACTCAATTTCAAATGCTTCCATATAATTAAAACACACCCAGTTTTTTTCTATAGTAAAATAACTCACGGACTTAATTTTTTTTTCCCCTACTTCTTGAAAATTCTAAGAAAGCAGTACAATTTTTATTACCTACTATGAAGTTACTTCATCAGCTACACTGCAATTGTTTGCATCAGATATTTTGCACTTCTTCATTCTAGAACCTTGGCTTTACATCTATTATCACTCTAATTACGAACATCACAAAGGGAAAGGTGATGATGTCGTGACAACGCCCCTCCTAATTTTGTCTACCCTATCAGTATTTCTCAGTGCTCATTCCCTCCCTATTGCTCCAGTGACTCATTTTCAGAGCAGAACCCCTATTCTCTGCTCACCTGTTTGCACTGCAGCTCTATGGACAAGGAACTTGAACGGTGTATTATGATACAGCCTTTACACTCTTCCAAATGAAAACTCCAGTTTATCATGTTTCTGCTGCTTCCTTGATTCTTTAGAAATTATTTCTTTAGAAATAATGAAGACAAAATATGCTAGCATGGTTTCTATGAGAAGGAAGTATCTGTGGCTGTCAGTCTGGTTCCTTTGTAGCTGACTACTGGGGCCTCTAGAAGCACAAGAAATGTGTAGTAGGAACCCTTTTTTTTGCAAAAAGCAAGCCTAACAGCTTCAGAATTACTTACAGCCATAATTTTACTACAGAACTTCAAAACAGTACACAGAATTATCAGCACCTTTCTATGCAGATTTTTAAGATCATTTATCTGAAAGATTTCTGTTCCTACTTGATAAGCTACTCTCCACAGCAGTAATATTTCAGAAGAGTTGGATGCTGAAAAATTTAGCTTGAATAAAGCTTAGCATTAATTTATTCTTCTTGTCTTCATGAGTTCTGTCTGTGAATTGCAGGCTGTGAACACATAAGATTCACCTCAGCTAAAAAAAAGGGCTAGGCTGCATGCTAATTGATACAGCACTTGTTTACAAAGCTCAGTTAAAAAACACTGAGATCTATTACTGTACTTCTATTCTTGGATATATCAGGAATGCTCAAGTATTCTATACAGTAGCAATAGCAGCTTTGTGATTATTATTCTAAATATTTGCTCTGAAAAAATAATTAAGAATAATTCCTAGCTTCAAATACGTAATAGAGACATTAAAGCAGAAATTATTTAATTAGGAAAGCTTATTTAACACAAATGTATGAATAAAAGGCTGCAGCATAACTTATGTGTTCCTATGACTGGAGTTATTTAAGAAAGCAAGTCTGGAACATACCTTTACCTGCTCCTCTAACGCTCCAAGCCTGCGTACCGCCTGAAATGGTCTGCGATCAATGGGACACGAAGCCCGCGTCTGAAAAAAATTGCACTGAGTCAGGAGCCTTGTTTTTCTGTTCTTACATTTGCTATTATACAGAAACACACAAAATTACAACTTGCTCACATTAAGAACGTATTTGCACACATTATCCATACACTCTGTATTTTGTTTCAGGTACATAGATTTCACCTTAGAGAAAATCTAGAGGAAACAAGAATGTAACTACTGTTTTGTGTTCAACAAAAGGAAAAGCATTTTACATCATTAGACAAATTTTTAATATAGAAATGTCCTTTTTATTTCTTCTTGTTCTAATGTTTTATTTCTTAATGTTCTTTTGAAAAGAGTGTTGGGTCGTGTGTCCCTCTCCCAAACAAAAAGCTGGGAACACCAGAAGCAAGCAGGGTAACACTGATGCCTCGGAATGTTGATTTCATTGAATCAACACCTTCCCTCACCTTGCACATCTGTTTGGCTTCACTACACCTTTTTCCTCCATAGTCATCAGAGAGCAGATTCCCACATTTAAGACAACTAAAGTTTTACAAATCACTTTGCAAGAGAATGACACCTAAGAAGGTTATTTTACCCTGCAATTTGGTGGAAACAGATTTGTTAGGTTTTTTTCCCCAGTCACCTAAATGCCCTCTTACTCAGGCCACACTACCTTAGGTAACACATCCAGGCAGCAAACAGTAATATGTGATTAACCGTAGAATTTGGAAGCTTCACCTGAAGATCCACCCACCTGAATCATGTAGTGAGTCAACTTTCAGAGAAATGCCTATTAGATACTAGGTTTTGTGCTAGGTAACTGTTTATTCATTTTAATTCCAATTATGTGTTTGGGGAGGCTTGGTGGGGTTTTTTGTTGTCCTCCCCCTTCATTTCACTGTCCTTCCCAGACTCAGTTCAAAAATCCCCTAAGACAAAGTAAAAGAACCCCACATCCAGCCTCCAGCCCTAACTCATGCACTGAACAAGAACAGTGTATGAATAGAGTGCCCTTAAGGGCAGAAACTGCATGCCTCAGAATGATCAGGGTATTACAGTTTTTATTTATGCAAGCAACCCTCAGTATTAGAACTGCATAAGCAACTATGAGAAACTTGCACATGAACTCTAAAATTCAGTGAATTTCATTCTTGTCTTTTCACTGGGGCTTTTAATTTTGCAGTTGGTGCTATTCTTCTCTCAATGGCAGAGTTCTTTAATTGCTTTTTCACCTACACAGCCTCAAAACCTGGAGCATTCAGAGGCAGCTTCTATTTTCAATTGAAGTAGACAGAACAAAGCTAGACTGATTTAAAAAAACAAAAACAAACCAAAACCAACAAACCAAACTGAAACAAAAACCCAAACCACAAAAAAATACAAACAAACCCCAGGGGTAGTTTCATGAACAAGTTGTTCAACAAGAACCTAAGGTAAAGCCATTACCTCTCCTTTTGATGCTCTGCTATTCTATCCCAACCAAAAACTTCCCCCTGTTGGGGGATACTGTTGTTCCCTGCAGCAGCACAGCCTTGGTTAAGAAAAGCATATTGGGTAATTAAGCCAGTTCCCCGAGGACTTGGATCATGAAGACAGTTTTTGTCCTGTAGTCAACCTAAAGCTAACCCACAGTAACATAGCAGTGTATTGTTCAGCTGGGATATCTGATAGCATGCAATGCAATGTAACTGTTGGATCAGCTGCAAACTTCAAGGTAAATACTTGGATTCTTAGATGTCAAGACAGGTAGGAGTAAGTTAATTTTCTGAAGTCATTTTCCATCTCATCTCAGTATTTACCTCAACTGAAAAGTACATTTTCCCAGGAGTACAATGTTTCTACATTGAATTTACACATGGATACTATGTTCTCAAGATTAAGCACAGTAGGTTACATTTATTCAGTCCAATGATGTACAATAGAATAAGTATGTATTACTAGTGACAATCCAACTGAATATATTGCTCCACTAGAAAAAGTGTTCACCATTTTATGTTCTGTTTTTCTGGACAAGTGTTTATCAGTTGTATACAACTATATATAGTAGTAGAAAAAAAAGAAAACATGCTGGAAGAATCAAAAGCTAGGTTCAGATTATGTTCAGGAAGAGCAGATGTTCATTCCATTCTTACCAGGTTTCTCTTCACAGCCCAAGCATTACCCAATAGCTCACAACTAGAAGTTAGAAATTCTAATGAAGACAGGACAGTCCAGCATGCGCCCCCCCACCTCCCAGCACAGTACAGTCACTGGGTAAGCTAAAGGTTTCCTCATCTATGTAACACTTTTGTCTAAACATGCATCAGCTCTCACCTGTCTGCTAACATGTAACAACAAACCTTTCAAGGGGAAATGGAAGGAAAACAAAAATTCCCATCCCTTTTTCTCAACAGCAAGACTGAGGCTGCACTGCTATAGAAAGGAATGAGGGCAAAAAAAGTTGACTACATTTTTAAAAGCAGCAATAATGAGGAATGGTGGCCTTTTACTCATCTAATTTGAAAATATGCTAACGGTGTTGAGTCTTCTTTCATTCAGTGCAAGTAAAGCAATTCCTCTCTTCTGAAGCTTCTGTTGGGGCAGCACTGTAAGTAACAGTGAATTACAAGGGCAGGTTGGGGGTGGGGGAAGGAAACATGTAAGACAAGAAAAAAAAAAATTAAGATAGAATGAGTCCAAGCAGGAACTATCACTTTTATTGTGCACAATGGAAATGGGGTGTGGGGTGCTTCACAACCATAGAAGAACCACAGCTTTATGTAATATCTTCCTTTAACAGAGCTGTTTTAAAAAAAAAATGTAATATTTACTGTAATTGTCAAAATCATTAGAGCTCAGAGTCAGTATGTGTTGAGTTTCTTTGCTTTTCTTCCCAACAGAGCTCTTCTTGCAAAAACACACATAGTAGTAGCTCAGCACACTTCAAAATGTCTTCAAGTGTTTTATTCTCCACACGAAGCTACTCATCGTTTTCATGTTAAAACTGGTAACTCTGCAGTGATTCATTCTTTCACCCATCCTGTGATATCTGGAGAATTCTCTTCATAAAATAAGTAAACATTTGTGAGGCCTGCAACCTCTGAAGAGCTATCCACGAGCATGGGCGTGTTTGTTCTTAAGGCTTGAGGAAAACTTATTAAATAGTATTTTATTTGCTTTAGCTCCACAGGCATAACTTAATGTTCAATATTCCTATAACTGCTACAGCACCACAAAACTGTGATCCCTAAAATCAAGGAGTAAAGTGTCCCTTATTTTAACTGCAGCACTTCAAACAGCATTGAAACAAAGTGAAGTAGACAAAAGGCTGAAACAGTTACTATATCTCAGCTGGGAATTTTCAGAAAGCTACACAAATAGGTGCAAGCTAACCCCAAAACACATTTGGCTGATAAAATAACTTTGGCAGATGTCCCCATCTCATCAAGTTCCAGGTTATGAGGTTTCATAACAAGCAGTAACAAGATCTGAGTATGGAATTAAAGTCATTGTAGTAAATCTCTTCCCTGTAAGACTATTTTTCTCTTCAACTGGCCCACAATAAAGTCTGTGCTTCAACTACTGTATTGAAAAGCTGATCCAAAGAGAAACATGGTCCTGCACTCTTTACTGCTGCATTAGAGAACTTGTTAAGCAACACAAATAATACCAGATTCTTCAAAATAAATTCAGTCTTAAAGGTGAAGTTTATCTTGTAAGAGTAATGTCTGTATATTTCAGCCCACCTAGTAATAACGCTTCATTAAAAACCCCATAATTCCATCTCCAGCTTCAATGAGAAGTGACACTGTAACACCACACTTAGTGAGAAACACCTCTTCACATTCTGATGAAAGGAGGATGCCACCAGAAAATGCACTATTTTCTAAAAGTATGTAAACACTCAGGATGACTTTTTCAGTCTACTTAAAAGGAAGAGTGCAGAGAGTGCATAAGAACAGAGATTCTAGTCTCAGACTACAACATTAATTTTCCTAAGTTCCTGCATAAATGTACTTGATACATCACAGAATTACAAAATCTTTATGTTTGGAAGGGACCTCCGAAGGTCATCTTGTCCAACTGCCCTGCTTAAGCACAGAAATATGTCAAGAACAACTGTATACCACAAAGACAATGCATGCAATTTGGGAAAAAAAAAGTACTTACAGCCTCGATTTTTCTAAAAGAATTTGATTAATACAGTTTTTTTCATGTGCAGCAATTCTCAGATGCACTGCCTCCATCTGCATTACTTTGGACACACATGAACAAGACAGGGTTTTTTATTGTTTTGGTTTTTAGGTTTAGAGTTCCCCTGAACACAGTGCACATTTGGTTCGTGAATGTAATCGTAACCCTGCCCACAGTGCTCTGTACTGCAGATCACTCTGGAGCTTGTTTGCCACATAAGCTGATTCCTTCCTACATCCTTTAGGACAAAAGAAATCCAGATCAGAAAGAACAGACATTAAGAACTCCAGTTACCATACAGGTAACTCTCTTTACCCTCAGAAGAATATACATGTGCAGTATACATAATCAGTGACCCAAACCTTACACCAGCAAAAAAGAAACAGCTATTCCAAGAACAGAACATCTGCTAAAAATGTAATACAAGACAGCTCTCTGTGCCAACTGCTTAGTACTGTTAAGCCAAGCACTGATACTGCACAGGGCCTACCTGAGAATGTCTCAATGCTCTGGAGAATTCACAACTTAATGCACACCACTTTCAAATCCTCCAGATGAGGAAAAATGAATGAGGCAAACCAGGTGCAGAGACAGAGAGCTATATTAGCAGGGGACGGGCGCTGAAATCCGCGTCTCTTACACAGTCACTGTGATAATGCAGACAACACACTCGTCTTTTCTTTAGCACTCTGCTCTGACAGTTCACAAGAGGAATTAACAGAAGAGCAAGGATAGAAATCTCTAGTATATTTATTAGCAGTCTGAAGAACAGAAGGGATGTTAAAAAGTCTACAGTAAAGCCCAGTAAATATTTATCTCCTCTGATTTAACTTATTTTTTTTAAAAATAAAAAAAGTTTTCCTCTAATGCATGCAGGCAAAATACCACTGCTGCTAAAAGTTTCCCTAGCTGAGGTGTTTTTGACTACTTGTGTATCTGCTTGCCATAGATACCTAGTTAGCCTCCATCACATTAGCTTTACTTAAATGCTTTCAGATCTGATTATTATAAACTAAAACACACTGCTTACCAACCAAAATATAAAATAGAAGTATAGCACAAAAACTGTGAAAAAAATGTATAGTTTTGATCCAACCAGTTTTAATCTACTAGTGGTATTGCAAACAAGAGAAACGCCTAATGTAGTTACTTCCCTTGGTAAAACACAATAGTACTGCTAGTGCTTGAACACTCCGGTCAGGATACTTTTGGGGGTTTTGGTGGTCATGTCCCTCCTTTTTTCTACACACAGAACAATAGCTGAAGCTCCCTCCTTGTTATGTAGGCAGAATAATGTTATCATGTACATGTTCTTTATGCTGAAAGCAACCCTTCACTTACACTATCCTTCACCACTCCCACTGAAGGGTGCATCCAGCAACCTCAGCTCCAGATTTAGCACCTTCACCTTTTTATGATCTTACAACACAGACTCAAGCTTGAAAGTCTCCACTAGTAAATTACACAGTATGGGTTTGCAGAAGCAGGTGATAGCACAGAATGAATGATCATGCCTACTGAAAACAGCCCCAAACAGCCAGCCTGCCTGCCCAGTGCTGCCCAGCAGTTCTTGAGAAAGCACTGGTTAGCATGGCCAAAGGCACACAAATCACAGTCTGATAGTATAGGAGAGTTTAGTAGTGTAGGCAGCTGAAATTAGTGCACAGCGATGTTCTCAGATGCCACAATTACCTATACTAAACAGAACCAAAGAAAGTAGAACAACTTAAGAGGCACTTTTTAAAAAGTTAATCTGAAGACTAGCTTCTTAGTAGGGATTCTGGTCTCACCCTCATTTTTCTTTTAGGATTTGGGAGACCTTTCCTCAGAGGGAAAGAAAATACAGCATTGACTTCTGTGGCAAACTCTCTATTCCTTTTTAGCCCTTAATGGAATGCATCAGAAGATATTCAAAAGCAATATATAAGAATTGCTTTTAAGTACACATGTATCTATCTATATTCTCATTCTCTTTCTCTTAAAAAGAGAGATCTAAGTGTTATGGCTGCTGCCTGCAGACAGAAAACCTGTTGGTACAGGACACTTAACTTGGAGCTGAAATGCTGAGTATCTCCCACAGATAGAAAAGGGAGCAGAATGGTAAACAAACTCTTGACATCTGCCTAAACTACCCTGGTTTTAATTAGAATCTACAGTTACATATAAAAGCCATAAACTCTCACAAGAGCAGTAAGTATGTACAATTTGAAAACAACAGTTTAAAGAAGTAGATGCTCCTGTTACATTCTGAAGTCCAGATGCAGCACAGACAGACAGAGGAAATACTCAACATGAACACAGACTGCAGACAGAGCCTTCAAGTGTAGGGAGCATAACTGTTGGTACAGAAAGAGCACTTCAAGTAATGTGAACATCAGGTGCTATTTTTTAAATATGATATTTCACTCAGTAATATTATTCTCAATTTTGTTATTCTCCAGCACTTGAACAGGAAAACAGTGTTTTTCAAACAAATTTATTTATACCAAATAAAAATACTTAACCTTTAAAAGGAATCCTGTAGCATGCTTTTTAAATAGCACAGAGTTTGTCTATCTTCATTATTCAGGGACTTAAATTTGACTACTTGTTAATTATTTAGTTTTTGTTAGTTATGACCCACCAAGAACTGGCAGAGAAAGCTAAACCTTATGTAACACTTCTCAAAAAAAAAAAGAACAAAAATGTTTACTTGCTAAATCTTAATGGTGGACACAAAACCCACGTGGCATCAGCATACTTCACATGCCCACATGCTTGCTTATGTTTCTGTAATTCCAAACTATAAAACCTCAGCTGCTTCTCACAGCTGAAGCGACTGAACATCTGTCAGCCAGTTTTCAACACTTTCTTTTTGTTCCCTTTAATTAAAACTACTAGGTTAGGCAATGGCATTTCGTGAACTCAATAGGTCCAACTGTCAAGTGTCCTCAGAAAAGGAAGGCAGGTTAGTTTTACACATCAGATGGTACTAATGGGAAGAAGCCTTCCATAACTATAAAACCAAGTCCCAATATTTTTATGACAGAACATCTACTTTACCTGTAAAGTCTTAAGAGCAGAAGTTGCTTTTATTCTATTTGGATAGTACTTCACGACAAAAAAACCCCAGCACCCTCCAAAAAATCACCCTCAAGGAAAACAAAAAGAATTGTACGGAAAATGTCTTTTCATTCATTTTCCTCTTTAAAACAAGAAAATTTCCCATCCTTATTGTTTACATTGGGCTTAAATGCATCTGTTAGATAAGTTCAAAACCAGCAGCAAGCATCTACCATGCTGCTTCCCTGCACAAGTCACTATTTATTGCCTTTCAGCTGCCATCGTAACCACCAGCTAAGGAAGTCAGGATAAAATTGTGGATGAGAATTTCCTGTTCACCTTATAAATAAAAGCACTGCAATTAATCATTTGCAGAACAGGAAATCTGGCAACAGGACATTTAGTTTATTATCTGGTTTGTGAATCTAGAGAGATTTTCATCTCTTTTTTTTTGGCAAACTCTTAAGTTCATACAAAATCTTCAGAAAGTTATGTATGTTGCTTAAGGTTAAAAATATACTAAGTAAAAAATAATACAGAGGGAAGTATATAGTATATATACATATACACAAGTGATACCAACCTAGTAAAGGACACATATTGAAACCAGAATCATCATTTACTTCAAAATAAAGTTATGGCAAAGAAACCAAGCAGTGGTCTCTCCTACAAGGAACAACCAATTCAAGCGCACAGAAGCAAGGTAAAAAGTAGCACCTCATTTGAGCATTCCCACCCCCCGTACAGTGTAAAGCAATTCTAATTTGGTGTTTTATATTGACAATTGAAAAGGTTACAAGGTAAAAATATGGCAGGCTTCTTGCAATTATTACAAAAGGTAATAGTTGCAAGGAAACGTGAGGAAAAAGGGACTAAGTAGAACAAGATCATCAAGAGTTTATTAAACAGCTCGTTTTCCTTTCAAGTTCCAGAATTACCTAGAAAAGTATTGACATAGATCAAGTAATAGCTAAAATTAAACTGATTTTAACTCATAAAAAGCACTAAACCTTTTAGCTGAGTTCTCTTATAGAGTTAGAAAACCAGGGTTTTATCAGACTCATTTTGTAGACTAACATGAAAGCAAACTGGCCTCAGCCCTCAGAGTTGACAGTATGAAGAACAGCATATGGGACAACACAATAAGATTAAGCTAATAACACTGCAACATTATCACATGTACATAATGCTGTCTGATCTTCCAAACCAGCCCCAAACACCATTTTTTTACTGATTCCTGATCTCAAGTAACCATTCATGAGTCAGGACACCTATTGAAAGAAAGCACAAAATACTTTATTACACTAAGGAGAAAGTTTCCTACAACCTATTTATAAACTGGTTACTGAAACACTTCTGTGCGAAGTCAGAACACGTAACTTACTTTCTTTATAAAATAAATCTCTAGGTGTTTGATGCAATAGATTTCAATTTAAAAAATAAACACACACCTTGGTTCTCAGTCTTACCTCAGCCCATTTAAGAATACAAGTCATGCAGAAGGTATGACTGCAGTTCTCAGGAAAACCAGTCTCTTGTTCTAGAAGGCAGTTCAGACAGATGGGGCACGTGTCACTGTCATACAACAAAGTAGAACAGGAACAGCTTTCTTCATTTTCTTCACCTGGTATTAACATGGACACTTAGAATTTTTGACAGTTTTTAAAAAGGCAGTAAAATACAATTTTCAGGTCTAATTGCAGTCGAGATGCTGGCTAGAGGAACAGTTTAAAGAATGTATTTCAGGTAACAAATACTCCGCAACGTATTTCATAGACTACTGTACCAATATTTGCCATTAAAACAAATGAAAGTTAACTCTAATGCTATTTAAATAAAGCATCACACAGTGTTTCTGTTGGCCATATAGTCATTTAGACACTGTTCTCCTGAGTTCTTTCCCCTCAGATGTTTGCACTCTCTCTCCACAAAAGAAGTTAGACCAGCATATTCTATATTCATTATCTTATACACACACAGTCTACCTTTATTTTAGTTTTCCAGTCTTAGAGCTATTTTATTCTGAACATCCTCAAATATTTACCTAATCAAGTACATTACATAAAAAACACTCCAAATTTGTTAGAGTTGGAAATAGTTTTCAGGATATAGAAGTGCAGGAATTTTTCCTCCAGGAATTTTACTCTATATTTTTTTTTTTTCTGAATAACAGTTGCTATCTGTATTTTGCTCTGCTATTAGAAGTCAACAAGTGAAAAACAAAAGAGACAGGATAGAATTTGGGGACCCCAAAGGTCAAAGAAAAATATTATGCTGAGACAGTGGTTATGTTTATATAACTTTGTTTTTGTAATTGAAAAAGCAAATGTAAAATCTGATCTTCACAGCCTGAACCCGAATAATATACTTGAATACTTTCAGACACAGATTTTTACCTTCCATGCATTCATGTTTCTGACCCTCGGTATCTTGAATACATTGCTTTCTGTTCTTCATCTTACAAAATGTTGTCTGAAAAACACAGACACAGTTACATGGTTCATTTAGACTGCAACTTGGGGGGAAAAAAAGACAACCACTATATTTAAAGAGTGCTCTTTACTTCATTATACATCTGTAGGGTAGAAACACGTGGCATTAAGATTCAGATATAGATCACGTACAATCTGTTTGCAATTTATGAGCATCATCAATGCTGTCTAGGAACTGATAGCTGGCTAATCATGTCCCATCAGACCAATACGTATTTGAAAAAAAAAGTACTTCTACCTACCAGAGTCCACCAGCTCATGACCAAGATGTTTTAGTTACACTCATTCAACTGTTGATCTGAAATATCAGACAATACCCCAAAAGGCACACATGCAAGGCACTTGACAAGACAGCAACAAGTACCATACTATGATAGTGCTGACAAAACCAAAACCAATCTACCCCAAATCTATAAATAAGATCCAAGTTGATCTATTCTCCAAGAATGCCTAAAGACTGCATAGCCTTATAGCCAAGAAGGTGCTTTTCTGCTGCTTGTAGTTTTCAATGGAATTACTTTGTAAGAGAAATACCTTATTTAATTTCACATTTGAGATAAAGGCAAGAATACTCCAGTATATTAAACTGAAAACAGTGAACAAGTGCGTTAGCACACGTACACACAACCACTCCATCTCCCTGTTATTTTTGAAGGAGTTCAACATTTAAATTTTTAGGTTATTCTTTAAGGAAAAAAAAAATAAAAATCCCCACTCTTGTCTTCATGGAAAGCAGATGCCAAAGAAATCTGCCACCAGAAGTGCTTAAAGAGTTAGTTAACTGCAGAACATGGGAATAGATTTCTCACTGTCCACCTCGGTAACGTAACTTCATGGTGTACTTAACTCCAGAAAACAGACTGATCTAATTAGTGTTTACCCCCTAAACCATTTTCTGTATCATAAAAAAATTACCTTTTATATTAACACAAACTACTTCATGCAATTTATAATGCAGTTGCATTTCAACACTAACTCACTGTGCACACAGAAAGAAAAGACTTGGTCTGTTCAAAGTCACACAACAGAGTTTCTTACTGAACTAAAATCTATTACATTAAAATCTTAAAATTAAATAGGCACAGAAAAATCAATGGATGAAAATTTATAGTGGCCCAAGATTAAGTGACAGATGAAATTAGCACATGCCTCCTTTCTGACCAGCTACAAGTCAGTCTTTACAAGCATTCTTTATGCCCCTGTAAAAAGAATAATGCAACAGCTAAATACACTCTTCCTCTAATACAGTAACAGTCTAGAGACCTATCTGCACAGAAGTACCCTTGTTCAGTTAGAAAGGGGGGTGGAAATCAAGAACACATACACCAAGATCTGCAAAATGAAGTCCAAGACTGGTTTATTCTTGCTCCTTTATCAGACTTAGGACCTAACAATTGTAGTTAATATTTCACTTCTTAGATACGTATTGCATCAATACTCATAGTAAAGACTTACTTTCACTGTTTTGCTTCTATTAAAAGTATTAAAAAAAAATTGTGGCACTCAGTTGTGTTTTGATTTCTTTACTAAATCAAGAAATAATCAGTTTCAAATATGAAACAGCCACACATTCAGGGTACAGAGTTTATCTGCTTAATAAAGCATCAGTAACACCCTTTACTCCCATCAAAATTTTGAGCAGTAGTAAGCAGGGCTCTACTTTGCCCTGTGCATTTTGATGGTCTTTAAGAAACCTCAGAAGGAGGTTTAAGCCATTCCTTCAGCAAGCATGTTTTTAAGGAAAACAGATCTCAACAATTAGCCACATTTATAAAAACAGAGTTTGGGCCCTTTTTTTTTGTTTTTTTTTTAAAAGTAATTAACAGCAGAACATAGTGTCCTCCGGAGTTTCCCATATGGACTCACCATAGCCTCTGGACTATTACTTGGAAGATGTGCAGCTGCTGCTGAAAGTTTTGAACATGGTTGCCAGAAGTCCTGTGCCATCTTGGAGATGTGCTGAGGAAACTGTATTCCCAAAGGCAGCTGAACTTTTTAAAACGCTTTTGACCTATTTGTATAATCAAGTCTGACGCAACACGTACTCAAAAAAAGAGACAGACACTATAGGGTATTTGCAGAAGTACATCAAGAACCCTGACAGCTCTCTTTATTTAGAAAAGCTCTTAATTTGTCCAAAGAGCCTGGAAGGTAGACTTGTTTCAAGTGACAATTCAGTAATGTTGTTTGGCCTCCAAGAAAAGAGGGCTAAACTGAAGATTTGGAAGCATTTATCCTGGATTTGCTCCTTTTTGTAATAAAAATCTCATGGCCCAGAACATTAGTGACAATAGAACCAACAGGCACATTCAAAAGAGGGCTTTAAGGAGGATCTTTACTCTTGTATGCTCACATTGCACCTCCTCTTCATTCCCTAATGGAATGCCATAGAACCAACAAAGATGAAGAGAAAGGAAGTGACCAATGCTATGCGTTAGAGAACAGAAAGAGAAATCTTTTTCTATAGATGGTTTAAGCCTATTCATGTAGATCCAGTGTCTATTCAGGCAACGAGACACCCCTGATTTAAAGACTCTTTCCAGACCCTGTATGGATGCAATTACCCAAGAGAGCTTGGTAATCTAAGAGCCTGCTGCCACCAAAAGCAGCAGCTCCATTTCTCACCACCCACAATGGTAAGCAGACTCACCTAAGAGCCACCAGCGTGCCAAAGAAATTACAAGTGACAGAATGGGGACGGGTAGACAGGAACCAGGATTGCCCATAGAGACAGTGCAAGGTGTTACAATAGCTGAGACTTTGTTACCAAACTACACCCCTTCAGGCACACAGCAACATCTAGATACCTGCCAAGTTCATGAAAATGCAAAAGCCAAATGGCTGGAACTGTATCATCCTAAACAGTACACTGTTCTCTGCTGACTTACACAGGAGAAAAACCACTCCAAAACAAGACAGTGGATATCCCCAGGATTTCTTTTGCTACAGTCCAGCAGCAGGACACTGACAGGCACACTTAGATACTGTGGCTACAGCTACATCCCTGCTAGATTCAATACTTTAATTTTTGGGGCCACCTCAACAATAACAAACTGAATAGCAACTGTGGACAGTTGCTCATGTCCAGTCAGCACCCATAGAAGCTTAGAGGGCAACATCATAACTGCCTCCTACGTAAGGAAGGCACACGCACCTCAATGGAAATGTGCAAATACAGCTTAAGGAACTGCTGCAGTGGCTCAGATGCAGCAATTATCATCTAGTAACCTGTCTGACCATCCAAAGAGCCAAGAGTTTCAATGAAGAATTAAAACCTTACCATGGACACACACACACAAGGTAATCTCCTTCCCTTATAAAGCTTATAATCATAAAGTGGCTTAAAACCTGCCATACAGACCTTTTCATGTTAAGCCAAGGGAGCAGGCAGTGCTCCTCACTGAAGTTTAACAAAAGAGCACCTGTCAAGACACAGGCAAAACACCAGGGCAGTAAGAAAGATGTCACTTTATAAGACCTCACACATTTTGAGAATATTTTAGGAATTTTACACTGTGCCTTTTACAGAGTATCATGTGATAAAGGGCTGCTACAAATCACATTGAACTCCAGTGTCCAGCATTTAAAGCATTTCAGCTTACTGGGCAGCAAAATGAGGTATCCAACGTTGGCAGTACCATTTCTCATAGCTATGACTTGACAAGCCATGCTGATCCACAAGTTACTAACAGTAACTTAAGAATACTTTATTCATCATATGTTATTCATATGTGTAAGGGTTGCTAACTGTGTTCTAGCTCTGCTTAAAAGTCACTATTCAAAAAGCATTAGCACAACACGGAACTAAGCCAGACATAGCACCTTGAGAGGAAAAAAAAGGACAACTTATATCACAAAACTTGTACTTTCCTGTTGATACCTCTAACAGCATGGTACCAATTTAATGCTCCTATGTAAGAGATATTATCAAAGCTATAAAGAAAGCCAAAACCCAACAAATTCAAACATATGAGAAACTGAAGACTGTGACAAAGTTACTGTCACTAACAGGTATCTATTAAAGAACTTTCCATCTCTCTGTACTGGGAAAGTCACATGTAGGACAAGTGTCACTTCACCTCAGAATCTCAGTGATGCAGCTGGCCCCCTAATTTAATAATCTTCATGTTCCTTTCCTACCCCAAAAAGAGTAGCCAGTCTTCACTGTTTTTTACCAGGTAACAAGGAAAAACAAAGAAGCAGGTTACAAAAAGAACCATTAGCACTGGAAAACAAGCAGTAACTAAATGCAAAAGACATTTGCTAAAATTCAACTGATAATAAAGCTATCACCACCTTCAGCAAAATTCCAAGTCCTGTCACAAGGAGCCAACCAAAAGAGCAAGCCATTTATCAGTCTTAAGTAGTTGATAACTTGAGACAACACGAGGCACCAAGGTTTATGAAAACCTTACATCACCAAACCCATCGTCCAAAGATGACATATGCAAGGCCTGATTTCCTCATCAGAATCACGAGCATCCATGTCACTACTGGGCCAATCCACATAAAGACCAGTAGTTCCATGTGATAGAAAAGGTATCATGTTTGACCAAAACAGTGAAAGTATCAAAAGGATATTAATTCTCTTTGCCAAAACCACACTAAAGAAAGTCTCCCTGTTTACCTCAATTCTCACCAGGCTATCACACAGGGCCAAGCCCCATTTTCTGAGGAAGCTCACGAAGAGGCACAGGAAAGCTGATTACAGGCTTGCTCAGCAGTGAGCAGCTTTCAGACTGAAAAATTTGAGTTTGGTCCTGAACTACAGTTGCCTCCCTGGCATGGATGGGTAATTATCTACAGAAGGCAATTTTCATTTCTCGCCTTTCTACACTATTAACCATAAAACACTCTTTTCCACTAGGACAGGTGACATAAGTTTAGGATGTCTCAAGTCATATTAAGGGCTTATACCCAGTAAGCAGTAATGACAAACTGTACCTCAGTGGATTCCCTTCCATAAGCCAATCTAAATCAAGCATGTTCAGTGTCTGCCAGCAGCTGTGAGGTTAACTCATCAGAACACATGAAATGACAGAGCAAAGCTATCAGTACTTTCAGGGTGACCACCAAACAAGACGGTCCAGTGATTAGGCAAATTCAGTTTGCAGACCTAGAACTAGATAAAACTAAACTTGTTATTTAGCATGAAAAACAAAACACAACCAATGACCAAACACAAAAACAAGCACTTTGGGGAGTTAGTTGTCACAGTGCAGACTCATTTGATTCAAAGTATGTATTTCACAGCTGATTAATCTAACCCATAATTTAAAGCTATGCTTGCGTCCCCACTGGCTCTTCAGTGACATTTCTCAAGCTTGTAAGAAAACCCCCTTCCACTCTGCCAGAGGACGAACTAGGTTACTCAAACCTCGGTCTGACAATTTATTTGACAATGCAAAAGCAAGGGGGACAAAGACATCTCATTTCCCTACGCACTGGACTAAGGCGATTTTGCAGGGTAGTTCCTCAGTACGGCTGCCACTCACAACATTGCTTTCCAAAGATATACAAGACAATCCCAGACTCAATCCTTAGAGAAGTCCATGGCTATGTCCACGACAGCCTAAGAAGGAACACTTGTTGGAGCCATGGTTAACTCCACTGGGAAATAAAATAAAATATTATTCTTTTATACAGAACATAGGATGAATAAAACCTTCTAAGGACTGATACAAGATGAAACATATATTCAGAGAAATTAAAAGATCACCCTATTTTATTTTCCAAAACAGCATTTCCAGCAGAAGGCAATACACACTGTTGGTTGTTTCATGTGTGCACGTGCACGATAAGGCTCCCAACAGAAGCAGCACCACACCAGTCACCGCTGCAGGGAACACACACTCGTATGCCAGCAGCTAACTCATGTTGCCCCATATACTGCTGATAAAACACTGAAGTACCGTAGTGATTCATCTAATACAAAGAAATATGACAGAAAGTAAGCGTACAGAACATTCTCTCACAAAACATACTATTCAGCACTTAGGTGTTTCCTCTCAGTTTCGTCCAGTTTAGTCACAGGCTACTTAGATTTACAAATAACAGGAACTAATTAGGGATTAGGTACTATTGTTGTGGTGCACATGGCACACGCAACTAAATCAAATCAGCATAAACTCATGACCTTGCCTTCTGCTGCTGAGGGTCCTTAGTCACATGGATACTTTTGCAGCTGGAAGGGATAGCATTGCATACCAAAGTCAGCAAAAATGGCTCAGCCATTTCCAAGAAAAGTTTAAAGAAATGTACTTTTTTTTTCCCCCTTGGCCACTTGGAAGCACTAGTATTTTTATGCTTTCCACCAAAGAGCAGATATTTGGCAGTGGGTCACTGAGATCAAGAGTATGCTTTCCACACTAGCAACCCTTCCAAGTCCATGTCATAGATATGGGAAAAAAAAAAAAAAGGTCTGCATTTACTCAAGAAATCTTTGCTAGTTGTTGCATTTTGTTTTTACCCCATAAACTGGATCTGTGCTCAGCACACACACTAATAATTTGAAGTTCCTATCCCACTGCTATACTGCACATGCAGCATTCCCACAAGATGAATGAGCATACTTCAGCCAGTGCTATGGCAACACAGCAGGACTTGTTGCAATCATTTCTCTGATACTAAAGAAACTAGAAGACCATCTTTATTTTTCTTAATACCATCCTAAACATGCCCAAATAGTTGGACTTGAAGACCAGGGATGCAGGAGCTGACCCACCAGACCTTAGAAAGACAGAAGTTGAAAAGCTAAAACCTTTTAGAAGTGGAAGGAAAAATGACGGGCAAAACTGGTAGAGTAACACTGCACTCGAATGAAAAGCTCAGGGGCAGTAGCAGTGGCAAAGCAGCACATTAAAGATGCAAAAATTTAAATATATGATATTAATGGGGCAACAAAACTTAAGTGCTAGCTCTATAGAAGTATACTGAACTAAAGAATAACAGGCTGGATCCAGCAAAGGAAGAAATAGCCTGCAATTGTCCAATTACAGACAACCATAATTTTTTCTTTCGTCTACATCATGGTAGTCCTATTTCTCAGCTTCTGAATGTTGAACTCCTGCAAATCTAAAAATATATATGTAATGTATAAGCTTCCCTATAATTTTAAGGGTTTACCTAAATGAAAAAACCCAAAACACAGTACAGAAGATTACACAGAACCATATAAAAATAAGGTTAAAATGTATCAAATAAAAATATACTGATAAAAACCAGACTTGATAAAAACATACTGAATTTTGAGTCCTCTGTTTAAAGCATGCTGTTCAAGAGTTTACTGATATGACACATTCAGGTGGTATTAAAAAAATACATTCCCACAAAATTAATTTCAGCACTTCAAACTCAAAATAACACAGACACTTAAAAGTACAGTTTGCCCCCCCGAGGCATATTCTTAAAAAAAACCCACTAGGTGAAAGCTCTGGTGTCAAAAGCCACGGTCCTCAAGCTCCTTTTGACTTGAAACAACAGTATTTTATAAGCTCAGGTCAACAGACCTCAGTTTCACCTAAGGGTATCCATCTCCCTCCTGGCATACCAAGAGAGGTAGAAGTCATTGCTGCAGTTTTTGGCATGTGTGCTATTTAAAGATATGGACACACAGGAAGACTTCGACCATGCACAGATCCCCTGGGATTTCACATTCCTTACTGCTACAAAAGCCAGGTAGTAAGCAGAGATGACATGTGTTAACTCACTTGACGTTTCTAAGGGATTTCAACCTAGCCTGGAAGAGTTCCAAACATCATTAAACGCATCACTCAGGTTTACTCACAGATCGTGCCTTTGAAGGCAGATCCCAGTTAAGCTGTACTTACAGACCTAATAACAGAGGAACAAAGATTACATTTTAATGGGAGTTCACCAATCTGCATTAAGACACACATTATTATTAGTGTCTATTGGAAAAAGCGATCAGATACTGCAATTTACCACCGCATTAGGATTTACAGAACAGCTTCTGGATTACTTTTTTCTTCTTCTTCCCAATTCTCTCTACGTATTCATTTATATTTAAAAAAATTACATACACTTGAAATATTTCTGAAAGAATCTCAGAAATTTAAGAATAAATACCACTGGCCTCAGAACCATCAAAATAAAATGTTACTTTATGTTTCCTGTGACGGAGTATTTTTGAGTTAAAATTCAACTTTTATGTTCTCATGGAGAAAAAAGAGCAACACACCACTGTTTCATCAAGATCATTTGAGAGACAACATTATTTTATAATAAAAATGAATGGGTGAAAATATTCCTTTTAGCACAGCATACACAAATGTAAAGCACAGACACTCATATGCCTACAGGGGCTAAGTACATATGTATGTTTGTTACCTGAGTAAATGCACTTTATACAAAGTTTATTTTAATCCTCCCTGCTCATACATAATTAAGAATAGTATTTTGATCATCCTTTGCCAAGTCGGTTAACGACTTCCCTAGCCTAGAAGCGACAACTTCCACGTCTGGTTACATTTAATTAGCTTTCCTTAAGACTTTTAGTTGGGGAAACAATCTGATGTGCCATAAAAATAACCTGTAGGAAAGTAGAATGCTTCTAAAAGCAAAAGGAAACTTCCTTAGCTTTTTTTTTTTTTTAATTCCTGACTGAGAAAAACTACTTGTTGAATCTGGTGTGGCCTAGTTAAGTACAGAATACACATATTCAACCTTTGAGAGCTATTCCACAGCAGTCACTCTGCCTTCGGTGCTTCACCAGACCAAGATACAGAGGGGTGATGGACAACTTGTCCAGGACAGCAGAGCTGCAGGCTTAGAGAACAGGAAGACAGATGTCCATTCTCCTTCCATCTTCTGGGAGCTCCTGTCCTCTATTTGTTATTTCACAACGGCAGCTAATGTCCCAAACAAGAGAATCACCCTACTCAAGTACTGTAGAGCACTACACCCAAACAAATTCCAAATCCAATAGATTTGGATTCACACCTTTCTGCTTGTCCATACCCTCAACTTCGGGGTAAAGCAGTCAAAAAAAGTAGGGAAGATAGGTTATGCCACTGCACTGGCATCCTCTCAGATCAAGGTCAGTGCCCTTCAGGGCAAGGTGATCTAGTACATAGAAGGGAAACAGAAAGTGCCTAAAAGCCATGAACTAGCCCTTGTTTTGAAGCCCTCTCAAGAGTATGCACGTTATTTACAACTGAAGAAGTGTTAAGGTTTAAGTCTGTTTAACACTATCTCCAGCTTGCAAAAAAAAAAAAAAAGGCAAAAATACTGAGCAATGTTGAGATTTGTAGAATCTATTTCAATCTTAAAGCTGTAACCATTTGAGAATGCATTCAAACTGATAACAATGGTTGATAGCACTGAATAATCAGTTTACCTTAGGCTGTTGGCAAAGAACATCCCAACACTGAAACCAAACAGTGGACTGACAGAAGGCCAGGCTTCAAGAATCCTGGTGTCAGTATGGCAAGTCAGTCCATCAAACCTTTTTCAGCGGTGTTTTTTTCTTCCATTAATATAATGTATGCTTAAATAAAGCATTAATTGAAATAAAATCAACATTAATTAAGCTTAAGTTTTTGCATAGGTTTTTTAGTATCCAGGACAGTGGAAAAAAGAAGATTCTGCAAGGATTCCCTTTAACAGGGGAAAAAAAAAAAATAATTCCAGATGTTTATAACCAGAACAGAACCACCTACAAGTCTTATAAAACCAGAAGCTAGAAGTCATGCATCAACCGTACCAAGCTACAGTCACTGGAAAGCACAAAGAAACTCTTCATCATGTGGATGTTTCAAAAGTGATAGCTGAATAACTGGATAATTAAGGTAATCTACATATCCCTGTTGAGTCAGTTTCAACAACCTTCACATACTCCGTTTGAAGATTACAAATTCCTCTTTAAAAAAATAAAACCCTCACCACATTCATGGAGGTGATAACCTGAACACTAGACAAACGAGCAAACCCAGTTCTAGTGCCATTACGACGTCCGAGAAGCCTTCTCTTTCAAGACCATTAGGAACAGACTGATTCTCCCCCCCCACCCCAAAGGCCACGAAGCTGTTGTCCTTCTTGCTTGTTCCCAAGAGGACGTTAAGGTGAGTGGAACATGATAGAAAGCAGATTTATCTCTTGTTTGGGCCATTTAGCACTCTGGAAGTTGACACATCAGCAAGTGTAAACTACTGAAAGCAAAGCGGCACAAGATTTAACGCTGTGAATAAGAGTCTAAATAGCCTCCACCCCACCAACTATTTCGCAGCTCATCTAAGGAGAACAGAACAACAAACACTGTATTCCTAGAAATTCTAAAGAAAACATTTGAAAGAGTACTTTGGATCATTTCCAAGTCTTTTCCACATCACTAAAGAGGATGCTATCCATTTTTTTAAAGCTTGTGAATGAATCTCTTTACAGTTAAGAGACATAGATTATCATATATAATCAACCAAATAAAGCGAATTTTTGTCACCCTGTCATTTAAGAAGCCTACTATTTATTCTTAAGATCGACACCATAACAAAATGGCTAAAGAGTTCCCCATCCCTCTTCTCTTGTGTGTTAAGAGTCTGAATACCCACACAGTAAAACTCTAAGTCACTTAAAACCGTGGTCAACTGAGAAAGAATTAAAAGCCCCCTAACACATTAGTGATACACAAACAGAACACCAGGGACTAGTTAGCTACATCTACCTTTATCAAACCCCTAAAAAGCTATAAAATTACAATCTTAAAATAGCTGCTCGCTAAGGGCATTGCAGCCCATTATATAATTATAACTTAGATCTGAAGAGCCTTAACCATCTCCTGACATATTAAATAAATGATTCTTTGCCACCAGCTCCTAGATACCGATACTAAGCAAACAATAACTACCTGGCACTTCTCTCTCTTACCTTAATCTCCCTAAAAAAATAACATTAATTAGTAGTCTGAAATAGAAGCACCGTGAGAGGGAGATTTCAGTTCTACAAAAAGAAAAGTTTTGGAGTGATAAACGTGGAGACGGGTTGTCAAACAACGGTGAGCTGCATTTGGGGCTCAGACTATTAATATTCTTTAATACTCACCAAAGGTGGGGGGGTGTAAAAATAGGACACAACGTACTCTAAAACACAAGAGGAAGCGGAGAGTCTCTCCCTGGCTTGGTAACTGTTACCACTTCCAGGCTCCAGCGTTACTCTGCGCAACTTCACTGATGCGTAAATCAGTGGCGGTCCCACAACTACACAAAAGCAGAGCTGGGCTTTTAGCTGAGCCTCTCCGTACAACTTCCTCCGCAGCTGCAAAGTCTCTCAGCACCTCCCGCTACCCGCAGACTCTCTTCCAGCAGACGCCGCCGGTATTTACAACTCCGGGCGGCCAGTTCAGCGCCCGCCTCAGCCGGGAGGGAGAGCGGACGGCCGCTGCCTTGCCGGAGCGGGATCTTTGTTCAGCCCAGCGCCGCGGCGGGCAGGTCTCCGCGCCAGCCCCACTCACGGATCACCGGGCAGGGCTGCCGCTCCCCTCGTTGTAACCTCACAAAAGCTTTCGGAGCCGGGGGGGGAAAGCAGGCGGCCTCCCGGGAACAGCGGATCGCCCCGGCCGCCCCCCTTTGTTTCCCCTCTCGCCCCGGGAGACGAGGCGGGCGGCCGAGACCCGCCTCCCCTTCCCCCCCCCCGCGCCCCGGAGCGGCCTGTCACGGCGGCCGAGCGCAAGCACCGGGCCGGGCCAGCCTCCCCGGCCGGCGCCACGACGCGGGGCGGCGAGAGAAGGGGGGAGGGGGGGAAACACGCGTCCGGAGCCGGCAGCAAACCCCGCCCTCTGCCCGGCGGAGCGGAGGGAAGGAGAGAGGGAGGGAGAACCCGAGCCCGGCGGGCTCCAAGCGGAGGTGAAGGCCCCGGCCAGAGCGGGACGGCGGCACCCACCGCTTCCCCTCCCTCCCGTACCCCGCCGCCCCGCTGCCGTCCCGCACCAGGCAACGGCCCCGAGCACTTTCCTCACGGAAACTCCCGAAGGAGGCGCCCGCCCCCCTCGCCGGACCCCTGCCTCCCCCCGCCACCAACCGCTGGCGTTCACCTGGCGCCGCGGCGTCCCCTCACGCGGTCACTGCTCCGCGGCCACCCGCATGAAGCGGAGACTCCGGCTCTCCGCACCGCCTCGGGGCTTCCGGGAGCGGCCTCCGCCGCCCCGCTGCGGCCGAGGAGTGTCCGGCCGGGCAGGCGGGAGGCGCGGCGGGAGGGCGGGCTGGGCTCGGCTCGGCGGGGGCCCCGCTCAGCGGCCGCCGGGCCACATGTCCGCGCGCTGCCGGGACTGCGCAGCGCCGGCGGGGAGCCGCGAGGGGGCGCTGCTCCGCCGCCTTCCGCCGCGGGTGGGAGGGGGCGGAGCGGTGGCGTGGCGGCGGGCGGGCGGCGCAGAGCTGCCAGCGAGACGCGCCCAAACCGCCCCTCCGCCCTCGGGAGCACTATGGGATAGGTCCTCCAACGGCGTCCCGGGCGGGAGGGGGGGGAGGCCGCCGTAAGAGGGCGAAGGTAGGCGCGAAGGAGGGGCACGTGACCCGCCGCCCGTGGGCGAGGAGCCAATGGGGTGAGGGCGGGCGGGAGGGAGGGGCCGGGCGGGGCTACGCGCGGCGGGGCTACGCGCGGCGGGCTGGTGCGCTCTCTGGTGGCGGCGCAGCGGCAGGGCGCGGCCGTGGGCCGGGTGGGTGATGATGTCATCTGATCGCGACGCGGGGACGCCCCCCCTTCCCCCCCCCGGTGCCCATTGCCGTTTGTTTATGTGTGGGGCGTTACGTCATTATAGTTTTAATTACATCACCCCGAAGGGCTTCGGCCCGGACTCCGTGCCGCGCGAGCGCCGCCTGCCTGCCCGCCTGCCCGCGGAGGCGGCGGGGGCTGACGAGGCGGCCTAGCCCTACCCTGGGCCCGCTCTCCGCTGCCGGCGGCGATGGCGTTGGTGGAGCGAGAGGCCGGGACGGGCCGGGGTTCTGGCGGCCGCCCCTGCCGCCACCCTGAGCGCCCGCAGATGGTGCGGCGCTTTCAGCTTGTGCCCCCGAAGGGGTGCCCGGTGCCGCCCGCGCGTGGGAGCCACCGGCACGGCGGCGGCAGGGTGCGGGGCAGCGGGGGTCCTGCCCCCAGGCTGCGCTGGAAGGGGTAGCGCTGCTGCAGCTGCAAGCGCCTCAAGAGCTCCTAAAGCTTCCACTGGTGTCAGTGCCGATTGAGACTGGCCAGGGCTTGTGGGTCTTGAGGAAGTAGAGATTTTAGCCGTATGGATTTGTATAAACATTTTTTTTCCCCTAAAGCCATTTGCCATATTGTCATATGCCCTGGTTATATCAAACAGAAAGGTTGCACGGAGCAGCAGCTCCTGTTACTTGCCAGTCCAGCACCACCAGACTATGTGAGTCTGCTTGTATCTCTTCCAACCAGGCTGTGAGGCAGCGGGGAGCTGGGGTAGAGCTGTGGAGAACCAAACCTTCAGCTGAACCCACAGGGCAAACACAGCAAAGGGGGCAAGGGGAACCAGCTACCCCAAATAACACAGGCTTGGTTGAGTGTCCCCTCCTACCCAGAATAATGTTGTTGCAACCTAAGTAAGGTATGCATCAATGTCAGGCTGTCAAGAATGGTGATACCTTATTAGTTGCCATGATTACTGATAGAATATTAGTTTAGGATTGACTCAAAAGAACTTGAATTAAGTAAGAGCAGCCTGTGGGTACAGCATGTAGAGTCACAGGAAGAAAGGAAAAAGCTGGATTCATTAGCAGGTTGCAGGGAAGTGTAATAAGAATGATAGAATTATAGAATGTTCTGGGTTGGAAGAGACCTCAAGGATCAAAAAATTCCAACCCCCTTGCCACAGACAGGGACACCAACCTTCAGGCCTGGATCTAGACAAGGTTGCTCAGGGCCCCATCCAACCTGGCCTTGAACACCTCCAGGGATGGGGCATCCACCACCTCTCTGGGCAGCCCGTTCCAGAACCTTACCACTCTTTCTGTAAAAAACTTCCCCCTAATATCTAATCTAAACCTTCCCTCCTTCAGCTTTAGTCCATTCCCCCTTGTCCTGCCATTGTCTACCCTTCTAAAAAGTTGAATCCCCTCCTGCTTATAAGCTGCAATGAGGTCCCCCCACAGCCTTCTCTTCTCCAGACTGAAAAAGCCCAGCTCCCTCAGCCTCTCTTCGTAGGGCAGGTGCTCCAGCCCTCTAATCATCTTTGTGGCCCTCCTCTGAACCCTCTCCAACAGTTCCACATCCTTCTTGTATTGGGGGCCCCAGATCTGGACACAGTACTCCAGATGGGGCCTCACGAGGGCAGAGTAGAGAGGTACAAGCAAGACTAGCCAAAGGTAGGAAAGCACAGATTTAAAGAGTGGAGACGAATTGTTTAAGGTAAATCTGACTTTAGGATTATTAAGGTTAATTAACTCTGTGAATCTTCAATGGCTATAGAAAGGAATAAGCTGGTTTGAAGGTTGGGATTAAAGAAAGCCCTGTTATCAGGTAAGAAAGATAACTTTCAGTGCTGTGTTTTGAAGAGACTGAAATCTCGAGTGACCCTAGAGTGGCCCTGAAACAATTAAGAAGGGGGAACAAGAGCGGGGGAACAAGAGCAGAGCAACAGTGGTGTGTTTGACTAGCCAGGCACAGAGGTAAGGTTTTGCTGCAAGGAGGGCACACTATAAAGAACTGCTGTAAGTTTTATTTGTTACTGTTGAGTCTTTTAATGAAAACAACTTGTTAAGTTGGTTTGGACTCAGAGATGCAGAGAAAGCCTGGGTATCCACTGTTTCTGTTACAAGTCATGGAGACACTGCTGTCATCTGCCCATGCTGCACAGGTCACATTGTGCAGAGGAGCAAGACAGGCTGAAGAGAGGTGTCTGGGAGAGAGGGGAATGCGAAGAGAAGCACTCATCACTTCTGAGGTGCTGCCTGTACTTTCCTTTGATCCTCTGATTCTGTATCTTGTGTCCATTCCAGCACTGGCCTTTGTAGCTACTCACACAACCTCAAGATAGGTGGTAAGAGACGGACGGCTTTGACCCTTTCTCATCCACCTTTAGACATGAGCACACACTGCATGCTGTTTGTGAGGGAAAGAAAAATCTGAGACTTCTCTGCTGTCAGCTCTGACAAACAGGCTCTTGAACTTCCCTGTGCATACATGAAGATCCAGCCCTCAGAGGTTTCCAGTCCAGCTGGGGCTGAGGGGCAGTGGTGCCTGCAGTGGCAGTGAAGTGTCTGCACTCAGAACCAGCCCATTGAGGGCGAGCAGCCAGTCGGTTCTGCCGAAGGAGGAGGGCAGCGTGAGGTGTGGCTCCTTCTGTCTGCTCCCTGCCTGGTGAAAGGAGGAGTGTGGACTTCAGGTTTTTTACAGGGACATGGAAGTAGGGGGGTCATGAGCTCCCATTTTGCACACCCTGTGACGTAGGCATATGTATTGGGCTCTGTGCATTCAGGTACTCGTTAAGGTTTCTCTCCAAAATCAAGAGAGGATAGTTTGGCCCAAAGGTGTAGATGTAATATCATTGGGAATCAAGGTGAAAACAGCAGGAAAAGAGGTATTGGAATTGGACCAAGTCGGTATGAATGCTTACAGAAATAATTTGTTACAATTTCTGGATTAGTGGATGAGCTGGGAGCACCAGCAATATTTGCTGAAAGGAGAATCGGCCTGTTACTCTGATATAAAAGGAAATTAGATTGCTCCAGCATCAGTCATCCTTGAAAAATTAGTGTTCATCCTTATCTTATCTTTGAAGTTGGATTATCTTTTTCTTAATTAGTTTTTCCAGAATTTTTCTGGGGATCTCTCTTTTCCTCTTTCCAGCAATTAATTTCGATTATTGATTATTGCTTTCATTTCAAATTCAACTTTGGCTTGTGTTCATATATTATGCAAAAGAAAAAAAAACAAACTGGAAATAAATGAGGTGGCTTAGCTCATCTTTCTAATAGCATAATATTCTGAAGTTTCTGTCCTTGGTACTTGCATTCTCATTGCTTTCTAGGGAATTTTGAAGTTCTGCCATACATGTCTATCTAAGTAAGTTGTGTCTTTTATATGTCAAGACGCTTTGGATTTTAATTCTTTCCTTGTTTTAAATTTTTATTTGAGATACTGTGCTTTTTATTTACATGTGGTATGTCTTTACTTGCAAGCATCTTTGTTTGGAAATATAGCATGATAGTCTAAAATGAAAGTAAGGGAGATGAGTTAGCACACACTAAGGAGGAATTCAAGACTTCAGCTTTTTAGCCTAAGAGAATGCAAGGATTGGTCTAACACATAAACACAATCTTTTTTGATAGTCAGAGTATAGACAATTGTTGTGGGGATCACAGAATCACAAGATTGGAAAAGACCTTTAAGATCATCAAGTCCAAATGTTCCTGTCCTATGCTAAACCATATCCCTAAGTACTTCATCTACCCTTTTTTTGAACACATCCAGGGAAGGTGACTCAACCCCCTCCCTGGGCAGCCTGTTCCAGGCCCTGACAACTCTTTCAGTAAAAAATTTTTTCCTAACATCCAATCTAAACCTGCCCTGGCACAGCTTCATGCCATTCCCCCTTGTCCTATCACCTGTCACATGGCTGAAGAGACCATCACCTACTTCTCTATAACCTCCCTTCAGGTAGTTGTAGGTGGTGATAAGGTCTCCCCTCAGCCTCCTCTTCTCCAGGCTGAATATCCCCAGCTGCCTCAGCCGCTCCTCATAGGATTTGCCCTCCAGCCCCTTCACCAGCCTCCTTGCCCTTCTCTGGATATTTTATTTCATTTTCTTTTTGTATTTGTTTTAGTAAGCGCCAAGGACCGTGTTGGAAAAAAAGTTATCAAACCTTCACTTTGGATTTTTGCTTGCTTTATTGGGATTCTTCTAACTTACAAAACAAGATTAATCAGCTACTGTTGGTTCTGCTATTGATGTTTGAACCAGCCGTCTTTACCATCTAGTAAACTAAATACAAATAATCCTATTGGTTTCATCTTCAGCAAAACTGAGCTTCAAAAGAGCCCGGTGTGTGGGATGAAATCAGATAAAATTTGGCAGCACACATTTTAGATTTACAGTATTTCCATATCCAGGAAACACGCATCAGTTCCCGAGAGTTTCCTGTTCAATTAAAGTGTGTTTTGTCTCTGAAGCTGAAGGTCTTGGACAAATCCCTAGGAAATCAGACTTTCTCAGTTCTTTGTGGATAGCAGCAACCCTTTTATATAGGATCAGAAGAATTTTATAATGCTCTTGGCTGGAATTTTCCTCTCACCATGCCAAGTCGTGGTCACACTTTGACTGTGCTCCGTGGAGATAGATTGGAATCCTCTGGAAAACGTCCCACTGTAGAAATGAAAGATGTTATTAACAGCAAGATAGAATATCATGAACAAGAAAAGGCTTCCTGTGTTTAGGGCTACGAGGAAACAGGATGTGAGATAATTAGTCATAATTTATAATATATAGCCATATTGTTTCCTCAGCAAGAAATGGGATGGGTGTTATCCTGTCATGGAGACACCATTCTTCAATTATTCCAAGAGTTCCCATGAGCATTTTGGAAATAGTTTAGCAGTGAGCTTTGACCAATGGCATTTATTCATGGTCTTAAGACAAAAGAAACCCCAACAAAACACTTGGATCTTTTAACACCAGCATAGGGTATGTGCATACCTTGCAGTTTCTAACAGAAAAGCCACGGTGCACTCCTTAGCAAAAATAGCCTGCATTTTTTATTTCTTCCAAATTATGTGTTCTAATTTATGGGATGGTGACCTGTCTAACCAATTTAGTGCATTGGACTTAAGATGAACCATGTTATGCAATGTTCCCCTTTGCCACCCTGAGCAGGCTTACTGGTTACACTCAAACTTGTTCTAACAGGTCGTGATAAATACTATTGAAAGCGTTGGGTGTAACTACTGCCCTTCATCTTGGAAGAAATGCAGGAGATGATAGTGAAGTCAAAGCCAAGTCAAACTCAAATCAAAGGCACGTGTGGGCTTCAGGTCTTTGGGCAGAGAGGTTTTGCTGTGGGAGTGTGTGTGTGAGAGAGCGAGATGAGGATGAGGGGGAGTGGAGTTCCCTTGTAACGCCATGGCAAATCTGAATACAGCTGAAATATTTGGGGCAGCAGAGTCTGCAAGGAGGTTGGGGGGGGGGGGGGTTGGCCTCTTCTCCCTAATGCCTAGCGATAGGACAGGAAGAAATGGTCTCAAGTTGCGCCAGGGGACATTCAGATTTGATATTAAGAAAAATTTCTTCACTGAAAGAGAGGTAAAGCACTGGCACAGGGGAGGTGGTGGAATTGCCATCCCTGGAGGTGTTTAAAAAATGGGTAGATGAGGCACTTTGGGAGATGGCTTAATGTTTTGGTGGTGTAGGGCTAACGATTTGATTTGATGATCTTGAAGGTCTTTTCCCACCTTAATGATTCTATGATTCCATGATTTTCACAAGGAGCTGTAGGGTCTCACACTGCTAGCATCCTGCTTCCATCAAGTGGTGTAATGGCATGTAACACGTGAGCCAACCACATACAGGTGCTTAATGAATGCCTGGGACAAATTTGGCATGAAACACAAATGCAAGCTGCATTGTGATGCTACAATGTCTTGCTGGAGCTGGTGGCACGACAAGCTACAGCTGGGATTGCATCTTTCAGGCTGTAATGTGTTTATGATTGTTTTCAGATACTGCCCGAGGATGTGCTCACAGCTGCACAGGTCACTTCAAAAACCTTGCAGTCTCAAAACACCAAGGAATGGCAAAAAAACAGTATGAATTTCTGCTTTTACATACTCTCCTTTCTAAAAGTACTAGTTTATGATGTATATTGCTCATTCCTTTACTTTTTTTGCATTATTCTCTGCATATTATTTACTTAAATAGTGGTTGATTAGTTTTTTTTAAAGATAGATCAGTGTTCTTAGCTTTATCATTTTATATTACCTAAAAACACAGCTTAGCAAGACTCAGCTTTTGTACTTCCTTCTGCCTCGGTCTCAGCCTGTGCCTGCTGTAGATTCAGCCATCTACTTGGGGAACTTCTCTGTAACCCTCTTGATATAGAAAATCTATAAATGGAAATAATGTATGTGTTTCCCATGTAGCAATAGGAAGCAGAACATTTATAATTATATGCTGAGTTTTTAAATGACTGGTTCTTAATGTACATTGTGTAAGGTCTCATCTTTTCTTTCATTTTGACATAGGAATAGACCAGCAAATGTTCTGGATTAATGAGGGGATGGACAAGCTCTACCTTTCTGGTTATTTTACAATATCTCAGCTGAAGCAATTGTTAACTGCAAATTCAGCAGCTTGACTGTTTAGCTCACATCTTTGTTGCAAACGGAAGATAAATTAGATAACTTTGGTGTTATTGAGGAACTGAAAGAACCCCACGAAATGAAACCTTTCTGAGGCCTCTCACAAAGCAGCATTCTGATTTTGCATTTTGTCATTTGCATGTTGGCTCCTAATTTGTACCACACAGCTAGCCTCTATAGATGGAGGTACTGCTCCTAAAGCATACCAGTGCTCTCTTACATCCACAAAGTTACAAAACAGTGTTCCTTCCCTGTCTTTTAAAATTCTTTTTATTTACTCTAAGAAAAGAAAACATCTCATCTATCAAGAGCTTATGCAGTCTGAACCGTACTGGAGAGTACTATAACACTGCAATTTAATAGCTTTGTTTCATGTGAATCAATACTTTTGTACCCATATGAATATCTAAAAGATTTTATTTTTTTAAACAGATGCAAAAGGTCCATTAATTTATTTTTTACATGACAGGTAAGAGTGGATTGATTTTCCTGATCTTCCTTACTTAACCTCGAGAGGTTAGAAACACTTTTTGGCCTTTGCTGTTCTACTGTACATCAGGCCCAGATATTTAAAATGCTGAATCTTTAGCACAGAGTTACTTTCTCCAAAGTATTGATTAACTACTACAGTTCAAAGAAAATAAAAAAATCTGGCTTGAAATCTCTTTCTTCCTTAGTTGTCCAACATTTTGAGGCTTACAGTGTCATTTGCCCTTCCTTGAGATTTTGAACACACCAGACTTCTCAAAATTTCCTGCAGTTGCCGTTTTCCCTGTACAGGAATTCTGTCTCTGTAACTCTGTGGGTTAGCAATGGCAGTAACAGAAGGAAGTTATCATCAGCACATTCCAGGAACCTCCTGGATTGCTTGTGCCATGCTTTGTTGTCCCTCAACCGATATTGGAGTGATTGGAGTCCCCCATGAGGACCAGGATTTGTGAATATGAGGCTGCTCTTTTCTGTCTGTAGGGGCCCTCATCAACTTGGTCTCCCTGGTCGGGTGGCCTGTAGCAGACCCCCACTATAGTGTTCCCTGCCCCTGCCCTTGCTTTAATCCTGATCCATAAACTTTTGGTCAGCTTCTCACCCATCCCCATGCAGAGCTCCATGCACTCCAGCTGGTCACTGACAAAGTGGGCAACTCCTCCTCCTCCTCCTCGTCGACTCTGCCTGTCCTTCCCAAATTGCCTAAATAAACCTGTCCATCCTGACACTCCAGTCACAGAAGCCATCCCACCATGTTTCCGTGATGCCAGTGAGATCACTGCCCTGACAATGTGTGTGTGTCTCCAGCTCCTCTTGTTTATGCCCTATGCTACTTGGGTTGGCATACGGCATAAACAGTTGTGCACCCGATGAAGCTGATGGACTGGAGTGGCTGGAATTCCTTTGTGCTGCACTTGATGGGCTCTCCTGTGACCTGTGATCCTTATCCTGGCTCTGAGCTTCTATTGTTGGCATTGGCATCAAACTGGTAGGAGTGGGATGGATTAAGGTTCCCCTCCCCTGGCAACTTTAGTTTATAGCCCTTTCCACCCGCTTGGCAAGCCTGTCACCAAAGATGCCCTTCCCCTTCTCTGACAGATGGACCCCATCAGCCCCTATCAGCCCAGGTTTCTCAAAGCGAGTCCAATGGTCTAAGTAGCCAAACCCCTGGCTGTGGCACCAGGGGTTTGTAACCATTTATTTACTCACTAGATTCAACTGTTGCTTTCATACCCCTTCCCTCTGACCAGGAGGACTGATGAATAAACTACCTGCACTCCAGAGTCCCTTATCGCTGTTCCTAGGCTCTGTAATCCTCCTTGATACTCCTCAGACTGCTCCTGACCGTGTCACTGGTGCCCGCAGGAAACAACAGGAGCAGATAATGGTCAGTGAGCTGTAGAAGGCTTGTCAGCCTCTTGGTGCCATCCTTGATCTGAGCCCCTGGTAAGCAGCACACCTCTTCTAAAGAGTGTGTCATGTCGGCAGATGGGTGCCTCTGTACCTCTCAGAAAAGAGCCTCCTACTGCTATCACCCATCGCCTTTTCGTAGCTGTGCTGGTTGCTATACCTCAGCTCCAGCATCTCTTCTGATGTGGCAGATCTTTCCTTTTCAGTTTGCAGAGCAGTGAAGTTCTGTCATGAGTCAACCAAGCTTGTCTGGAAATACCAAGAGAGGGCAGGAGACGATCCGTGTTCACTTTTGGTAGTGCTGATAGAGTTGCTGAGGTGGTGGTGACAAGAAAAGATGATTCTACTTGAGCGTTTCTCTTTTGAGATAGCTCATTTAATCTTTTCATAAGTCTGAGTCTGCCAAGTCAGTTTGCTGCTCCCCTGTGTTAGTTGCATGGGTCTTCTTCAGAAAGGACAGAACTCCAAAATGTAGTTCAGTGTCACACAAGGGGAAAGGAGTCACTCTGAGGCAGTGGCTCTCAGGCTCGGGTACCTTCTCAGGGGACTTTGAGACCGTTTCTTCTGTTACCTAGAGTGAGAGCTGTGTATCTTTCTTTAAACACTTCAGGAAACAGCAAGTCCTAAGCACAACAGGCACTAATCCAAGTGACTAAAATAAGAACAAAACCTGGTCATAACTTAAAAGGAAATATAATCGTTTCAGACTTCAGACTATTTTCTGTAGAGCTCAGGACAGGGCTGTGTCTAGGCGGAGACTACAACCTCCCCAGGCAACCCAGGAACCATGAATTCCATCAATGCCTACACCACCCTCATCAGCTTTTCCAAACAGTTGTTTGGCTTTGTATTATTATCAAATACTTTATGTGGATAACATAATTTGGGCATTAGTGATTTACTGCACCCAAACTGGGCTGTGTTATTAGGCAATAATCTCCAGCTGATCACCCAGAAACAGCAGAAGAGTCACCCACGAGCTTGCTAGCTAATGGTCCAATACAAACTGGAGAGCTGTTAGCTATCTAATAAACACATTTTTCATAGCAGACTTGCTAATAAGGGCACCACTGAAAAGATCATCCCTTAATCATATAACATACACCCGGTGTATTTTTAGCACATAACAAACCATCTTTTTTTACCCAAAACAAGAATTAAGCATCCACTCCACTAAAAGCACACCCCACTTAAACCACTCTAAGAATAATAGTACGGTATGTTCCAAACTCTGCTGAAATGAATAATTTCAGGCACTTCCTTCCAAAATAACACTTGAACGAGCCTCTGCTTGTCTGCAGCTGCTCAGGCTGACATTATGGGGAAAGGCAGCTAGGTGGAGGAGTTTGTAATGTTAACAGTGCTCAGGCTGAAGCAGCCACTGTCAGCTATACACACTCTGAAGAGCTTTGTCAGATTGCCAAGATTACTCACAGGGTATAAAATTAAGCACAAATGTGATTATTTCCTAGGTCCATCATCACACACCTCGGGGTTGTTTTTTTTTTTTTTCTAGGCTGTTTTGGTTTATTTTTGTTCTCCTACAGTTACAGTGAAAAATGATTTTCAGCAGTTGAGATATGATTTGTTTCAGTGGGGCTTTTTCCACCTAAGGTTTCTTAGTCCTTTGAATTTTAAATTCTAAAAGAATATCTAAGAGAAGCTGTAAGCTCCTTCACACCTGTAAATAATCAACAAAAAATAGTGAAGTAGCCTTCCCAATAGTGATCAGTGAGTTGGATACCTTCTGATGCCCCCTCTGCCACAGTGTTGGGGTCCTCAAGCCATGGGGTGGACTGTGTGCTGTGCTGCTCTTAGCTCTGTGTTGGGGGAGCAGCAGGACTGCTATGGCATGAACCTGTCACCAAACAAGGCTCACAGGACACAGAGGTGAAAGATTTTGGCATAATGTCTGCAAGGAAAAGCCATCAATGGACCCATGAGATAAAAAGAGTGACTGTTTTGCAACTATCATGTAATGTCAGAAATCAGAAAGGATCTGAGCTATCAAACCAGATTAGCTGTCTATCAAAGGAGCCAACACTGTCTTAATTTTTTTCTTCCCCCAACACCTTGCTGTGGGGGACTCCTCTTAGGTGGAGTGCCTGCAGGTAACTGCCCCTGTTGCCCATAGCAGCTCGTTAGTGAGCTGTTGCCCTGCTTTCCATGCTGGTGATGTCTGTGTCACCCATAGAGGATGGCTGTGTGTCCACTTGTTTATCAGGCAGAATTTACACAGGATGGCTGTGTGTCCACTTGTTTATCAGGCAGAATTTACAGAAAGAATCACCAAATGGTTGAGATTGGTAGGCACCTCTGGAGGTCATCTGGTCCACCTTGCTTAGGCAGGGCCACTTAAATCTGGCTGCCCAGGACTGTGTCTAGGCAGAGACTACAACCTCCCCAGGCAACCTGTGCCAGTGCTCAAGTCACGTCTCACAGTGAAAAAGTGTTTCCTCATGTTCAGAGGGTACCCCCCCCCGTGTTTCAGGTTGTGCCCACTGTCTCCTGTCCTGTCTTTAGGCACCAGTAAAAAAAGCCTGGCTCCATCCTCTCTATACCTTCCCGTCACACACTTGTACATGCTGATGAGATCCCCCTCAGCCCGTTCTTCTCCAGGCTGAACAGCCCTGGCTCTCTCAGCCTTTCCTCATACATGAGGTGCTCCAGTGCATCATCCTTGTGGCCCTTTGCTGGATTCTGTCCACTATGTCCATGTCTCTCTTGTACTGGGGAGACCACAGCTGGATCCAACACACCTGAGGTGGCCTCCTCAATGCTAAGTAGAGGGGAAGGATCATCTTCCTTGACCTGCTGGCAACACTCCTAATGCAGCCCAGGATGACGTGAGCCTTCTTTGCTGCAAAGGCCTTTTCTGCACATCTGCTTTGGAGCAGGAGGGGGAAGAAAGAAAAGACAATCATATCAAACTAGATGAGCTGCTTTATAAAGTTCCAAATTGGTAGGCTGGAAAGCTAAATAGCTCATAGAAATGGCACCCTCCTAGGTTAGCGAGAAGGAAATGGTATAAGGTTTTAATAAAACAGCCACATTTCTGCAAGATGCAAGATGCACATTATGCATCTTGTTGCTATTAATTCAACAGTCAGTGTGTGGCTGAATCCATACCTGAGGCGTGGCAGACCTTATGTTTCAGGTATTAGGGTACACTGCTCAAAAGGAACATTTTAAGCACGTAGCATAAGGGGGGGTGTATTTTTTCCTACCAACCTCTTCCAGCTGCTTTAAAGTCCAGAACAGAAGTGCTGAAGAGACTCCAAAAAGAGTTTTGTACCTTTCTAGCAAAAATGACATCCAGCACAGAGACTGCATGTCTCCAGCAGAGACAGGATGGATGCTCTGTGTTCATTCAGCCCCTCTGGAATATGTTGGATGGACAGGTTTGACATTGTCTAGCCCTGCAAAGGCAGCAGTTCCATAATATCATCATCCTTACCACGACATCAACATACCCCCTCATGTGGGAGGCTGGTGGTGTGATGGCCTGGAGGGCACTGTGGCCCATGAGAGCAATTATTCAGCGCCATGCACTTGCCAAGCACCTTTCCAAAAAGGACTCAAGGTAGGGAGCTGTTTTAAGCACGGGATGAATTTCACAGAATCACAGAATCGTAGGGGTTAGAAGGGACCTCGAGAGATCATTGGGTCCAACCCCCCTGCCAAAGCAGCTCCCTAGCACATATTGCACAGATAGGCGTCCAGATGAGTCTTGAATATCTCCAGAGAAGGAGACTCCACCACCTCCCTGGGCAGCCTGTCCCAGGGCTCTGTCACCCTCACTGTGTAAAAGTTCTTCCGCATGTTGGTGCGGAACTTCCTGTGCTCCAGTTTACAGCCATTGCCCCTTGTCCTGTCTCCACAGACCACTGAAAAGGGGTTGGCCAATTCCCCCTGCATCCCATACTTAAGATATTTATAAATATTAATTAGGTCCCCCCTCAGTCTTCTTTTCTCCAGGCTGAACAGTCCCAGCTCACTCAGCCTTTCCTCATACGGGAGCTGTTCCAGGCCCTTAATCATCTTCGTAGCCCTTCTCTGGACTCTCTCCAGGAGATCCCTGTCTTTTTTATACCAGGGAGCCCAGAACTGGACACAATACTCCAGGTGGGGCCTGACCAGGGCAGAGTAGAGGGGGAGGATCACCTCCTTCGACCTGCTGGCCACACTCTTCCTGATGCATCCCAGGATCCCATTGGCCCTCTTAGCCACCAGGGCACACTGCTGGCTCATAGCCAACCTGTCATCAACCAGGACCCTTGTCAGATGACAGCTGGCTCCTGGATACTCCCTTTTTTGTGGTAGGAGAGGTGGACAGCCCTCCTGTGATGCTCCTCGAAGCCACACATCTTGCTCTCTGGAGAGGTTGTCCCTGGCATGGCCGTGGAGCAAGCTGGGCTCTTGGGCTTGCATGTGGCAGGGGGACAAGTCCTGTCAGTCAGCTTCTATGGTCCTCCCCCAGCTCCTGGGAACTTCCTGGGGCAGTAGTTTGTAGGGATTTCTTCACTACCTTTAGTAAAGCAACATTCTCATTTTTTGAGGGAAAATTACGGATTTGACTCTGGACTGGATAATAATTCTGGAAAATTTTTAACAGAAACAAAACCTCTGCTAGATAAAAGTGTCCATATTTCCTCAAGCTTTAATTACTTAGATAATTGTGGAAAATGATGCAAAATCCTCATTGAATGGGGCCTTTTCTCCAAATAAGGGTCAGGATGAGCAGTTGGAAAGCCCCTTCTTGGAGGGGCAGCTCCTGCAGAGAAGCCACCAAGCAGCTGTTGTACGACTGGAACTGCAGAAGATGCGAAGTGACTCAAATAGTCACATGGTAGAACTAGGTTTGAGGAGAAGAAGGTCAAAGCATTCCAAGAGATGCTTCTCATGGCTTTGGGAGAAGAGACGCTGTCTCCCAAACTGCTGGCAGGTTTCCTGCTTGGCATCTTCCAGACATACATGATCAGTAAGTGTTCAAATAGAGAGCAAATACAGAGAAGCAGTTCTCAATGGGAAAGAGATTAAGCAAGCTGTTCAGCAGAGCTAAATAGCGGGGTTGAATGCCAACCGGCACGGGACCCTGGCTACTGACCCAACTGCTGCAATGAAAACATAAGATTGGGGGAGAAGTTTAATTTTCTGGATGCTTGAATGCTGTCACTAACTTCCACCTGAAAAAAACCTATTTCAGCAGGGTCTAAAACACAGCCTGTGGCTCAGAGTAAGGCTGTGGTTATTTTTGGGGCCCTTCTAGCTGCGAATGAGGAATATAACTGAGCAGCAGCATCCAGGAAAAAACCCAAAAAGGATCGCTGCAGTAAGTCCTTTCAGGAAACTTTTCCATTCACTGTGGTGAGATAAGGTCAAAATTAATTATCAAGCTAATATCAATTAGCCACGTCATTTGAAGGAGATGCTGAAATGTGTTGCTTGCTCCTGATGAGTCTCTCCACCAGCAGGACGGCCGGCGAGTGGCCCCTGCTCTCTGCCAGACCCCAAAGCGGTAGGTGGCAGCATGTCACCCTTCGAGAAGACGGTTTGGTGGCTGGAAACTCCACTTCATAACCGAGCGGGTTAGGAGAGACCGCAGGCTCTGCAGAAACGCCACTTCTATGTCACGTTCCCACCTCCCTTCCTCCAGCAGACCCCCTCTCCTCCATGGGCTATAAATTACCTGTCCCTGGCGTTCCCCGCCAGATAACCCCTTACTCAGCCCCCTCCCTCCCCGCCCTCGCAAACACTTCATTTTACAGCAGCGATACCGCTTGTTTTCGGCTCCGGTTTTATCCCAGTTGTCCTTTTTTAGGGAGGGCTAAGGGTGGCAAGCTGTGATCGAGCACAATGAGGGCCCCTCAGGGAAAGGGACGGCCGGAGATGGTGTTAGTTCCTATTGAGTGGTGATGCCCAAACTTTACAGGATCGGGCTTTATATGGCCGGACATATTTAGCATTTTAGCAGTACTGTAAGTGAGGATGTGCATCGTTTCCTGGGATTGTCAAGCCTTGGATGGAACTCGTGGTATGCCATGAATAATGTTATTACAATACTGTACTTTCTTGCACAGGGCAGGCGTCATTAAAGTCCCACCCCCAGAGGTCAGATCCATCTGACTCGCCATTGTTAAGAGACTTCCATTTATTTTAACAGTGACTTGTTTGGAATATGAAGTCAGTGAATTTCTTGTCTTTGTGGAAGGTGTCATTATGCTGGGCCAGGGACAATGTGGAGTGCTGGAGTGGCGCTAAAAATAGCGGGCAGATACTATGGGATCTGTTTGTCACTGAACAGAACTTTAAGCCACTTTGATCAAACTGGGGGAATTATTATTTGCATCAGTGTGCTCCTACCTGGTCCCGTGCATTTACCAATGGGTCTGTACCTACGCTAAACCACTAATATTGTAGATTATACGACCACTTTTAGAAATTTGGTATCTGTAGGTGTTTTTCTTGCCTCTTTTATGACAGGCAACTAGTTTAGACAAAAAAATCTGTTTCTCATATTTCTGTCAGTTTTACTTTCTGGAGCTCTGGCGGAAGCACGGTACCATTGCACTGCATCTGCATTGAGCATCGCTCCAGAATATTTAAGTTCTCCCAGCAGGAGAAAAGGAGTTTGAACTATTACCATCAATAACAGCAAAATAGTTATTAATGAAAGCAATTAGAAAAAAGCAATCTCTACTTTTTTTTAGCTGATTAGTCTCTGCGTGTGATAGCCCTCTCTGTGTTATTAGTTTCATGGGGTTGCTGATACAGCCACTTAGACCCAGATCTTCAGAGGCATTTCGGTTTGGAGAACTGGGGCAAGCCCGGTGCTCGTGATTATTATCAGGAGCCTAAAGAACTTTGAGGAATCAGATGTTAGTCCTGATAATGGAAGCACATTAATCTGCACCTAGCTCTGTTACTGCCAACGGTCTGGTTGTCAAGCTCAAAAAGAAAAACAATGAAAAACAGAACTCCTTGCTTACTCTTCAAGTAAGGAGACCAGTCAGAGAGCTTCCAGCCATGGGGAAGATACCAGCTGAGACCAGGGTGGCTTTCTGCACGACACCTCACGCTGTCACAGATGCTTTTGCAGAGTGACCTTCTAGAGGTGTAGGGAAAGGCAGGACAGCCCATGTTGTAACCATCTAATGAAGCTGCAAAACAGCTGCAGTTCCCAGCAATGCCTCCTCCAGCTTTCTTAAGGCAAGCAACTGGAGCACCCCAGAGGCCCGACCTCTCTGAAGGAGATGTCTCTGGAACGCTGCAAGTCCCACACACCATCCCCGCAGTGGCTGCTCCTGTGCTCGGTGGGCAAACCATCCCCTTGCCTAAATCCAGATTTACTGATCACTGTGCAGCCCATGAGCAGGCTTAAGAACTGAAGGGGATGGCATGTCTATAACAGACTGCTTTTCTTTTATCTTTGCATGGAAGAAACACATCAGCACACATTGCAGTGCTGATGAACATGCTGGATAACCGATGCAAAAGATGCCAGCAGCATCTGGTGGTGTGAACAGCCAAGCTGGAGAGGAGTAAGAGGGACAATACTTGAAAGCCACTTCTCAAATCACCGTACAGATCCCTGCTATTTTTTTTTTCTCCTCACGCTGAAGAGGAGAGGGCAGGGTTCAACACAATGCTGGAATGGCTCTAAATTTCATGCGTGATTGATTTTGCTGTCTTGCTTACATAACCCACCTAATCCTGCCTCCCAACTCGGTAAATTACAGCCCGCAGACCTCTTCTTAGGCATCAGCTCGGAGGATCGTGATGAACAGCAAATCTCATTACCCATCAGCAGTGCCAGTGATAGAGAATGGAAAGTAAAGAGAATTATAGTGTTGCTGCCTAGATTAAATCCGTTTTATCTTCATTTTTATCCAGTATTCATTCTTAGACACACAAAAAACATTGTGCCAAGGTGGGGGGGAATGAGGTAAGAACTGTACTACAGGATTTTTCCTGACAAGGGGAGCCCAGATCTCAAGCTGAAGGTGTGGGATTAGGGAGTCAGAGGCCATGTTTATTCCAGTGTCCCCATTTAAGCCTATGAATGAGTAGTTGGGATTTGCAAAGGGATATCGAACTCTCTGGAAAAGCACTCTCACTGACATATCCTGGCCAGTAATAGCAACGTGAGGCATTTCTAAAAAGTCTACTCTTATTTATTGATCTAAGTAGGAGCTGAGCTCTTCTGGCAATTGATTCCCGATGGGGAGACTGGGACATCTGACTTTGCACACCCTCCCTTGGTACTAGGGAGGTGCAGTTTTGCCTCCAAATCTATATGTGCAAAAACAAGGGGAGAGCTGAAAATATTCAGGGGGGGCAGAGGTGACCCCTAATTCAGTCACTGCCACTTTGAAAAAGGTTAGACTTTTATGTAGCTGATGTTGGTCTTGTTTCTTCAGACAGTTGTGTTTGCTTAAGGCAAATTTCCTCTTACTGAGCTGGAAATGAGACATGGTCAACAGGCACATGGGAGGAAGGGGAAGGGTGAGCAGAAAGAGGAACTAGTGTGGTGGTCACTTGCAAGAGCCTTTACACCTCAGAGCATTTGGAGAAGCAGTGCTAGCTAGATGCCTGCTGCCCTCCAACCACCTGCACCTGGAAAGCTGCTCTCCTGGGGGAACAGCTGAGATAGGTGTCCAAACTAGCCCCCGCAGACTTCAAGGATGAAATAAAGGAGGGCCTCCCGATGAGATGGCACCATCTTTCACTGAGAGCTTAATCCAGCCCCTGGTGGAGTGGGGACATGGGACTAATTGTCCAGCCTGCAAATGACGGCTGGAGGTGATGCCGTCAGCATGCGCATGGCCCTGTCTCTCTTCGACCAGCTCTGATGAGGAACTTTGTGTTTTGCAGCAGTGGCAGAACAAATGCAATCAGGAAGGCCACGTGAAATCAATTTCTGTTTAATTATTCATTGCATATCTCTCTGCTGTACTGAGGAAATCGTTCCAAACCCTATAGTACCCAGCTAGCTACTTTTCAGCTGCCTTCCTGAAGGTAAGCATGTGACTCTGGTTTCAATTGCTACTGTAAATATACAATTATTTATAAACTACCTCACAGGGACCATATGGTCCCCTTTTGAATAAAAATGCACAGACGGAGCTGGAAAAAAAAGAATCTGTGAAAGAGAGGCATAGTAAATTGCTACGTAGCGTGCCATCTGCTCCCCTGTGCGAGTGGTGCCGTAACAAACCACAGGAGGCACAGCGAAGGCAACCATCGAGAGCCAGCTCCTTCGTGGTGTTTGCAGATCTTCTGCTGGTCTTCTGCCTGGTATCAATGTTGTGTTGACGTTTGCTGCAGCAATATACCAGGAAAGCCATACTGGCTAACTTCTATACACTTAGGACTAAAAACCCTCTGTGGTTTCCTCTGCATATGACTATCCAGCGAGCTCCCCGTAGTTTGATTTTGACTGCTTTGAGCTTTGCTGGGTTTATGAAACACATTGAGTATCACCAGTAAACCGGGCTAAAGTTCAGATGCTTCTGATAAGGTTTATTCTGTAAAACAGCAAGAAAATGGATGCAGAACTTCTCATTTATTGATGTATTTTCCACCCAGGAGCAAAACCTATTACAGGTTTGCTTGGATGATGATATCATGTTTGTGCTAGTTCTCAGTTATTACAAAGGAGCTGAGAAAGCTGCAGAGATCTGGTTTTTATTATCGTAATTGCAATATATCTATATGCCATAAGCACAGGTGACAGGTGAAAGAAGCATCATCGATGCCACTTGGGTTACGGTGCAGTAGTGTGAACCTTTAACAGGGTCACTGGCTGCGCAGGGAGAGGGTGGCTCAGTACCAGCAAAAGGGCAGTGTAGGTGTTATGGGTGTGAGCCCTGTGCTTTGCTCTGTTCATCACTTCAGGAGACGGGCTGCTGGTGGTCCCTTGAAAGCACAAAGGCAACGAAGGAAAAATCATGGGTTTATTATGGCAAGAAAAAAGTGGGGTGGATAGCAGGTGGGATGGCTATCCTACACTCTCATGGTGCATTTGGGGACAGTTCAATGAGCCGGTCTGGCACATGTGGTGAGTTACTTCTGCTCTCATGTGGTTTGGGAACTTGATGGGGTACCAAGAAGTCTGTTTCTCCTTCCTGCCCAGGCCCTAACAGCAGGCAGGCAGTCACCATGGGTCCCCGGGTCGCTCTGGTGTGTGGGGAAGGGGAGCTGCCCCCATAAAAATTGATCTGTGGCTACACTGCTTGGGCAGGGGGAAGAGAGGAGAGGAGAGGAGAGAAGAAGAGAGGAGAGGAGAGAAGGAAGTATCATTGTAAAAGCCCAAGAAAAGGATACTTTTAAATAAAAAGCCAGAAGGAATGCACATTTTAAAAATATAAAATTTGTGCATTTTCTGAATTACTATAACAATGTGACAATTTTATGGATAATATTATTGCCAATATTAAAGTGCATTCAAATTGCTTGGGTTTTGACACTGAAATTCCAAGCACAGGGCAGCGGCTGAGTCAAACAGAAGAGGACAGAAATATTAAAAAGGTAGTAATAAACCCCTTAAAAAGTAAAAAGCTGCCTTATTCTCCTCCCCTGTCCTTGTCAAGGCCCTCAAATGCAGGACAGCAGGGGAGCAGGCCTTCTGGACGACATCTTCTCATTTGGCCAGCTCTGAGGAGGTGTTTGGTCTCTTCTTTTGCAGCAGGTTTTTGTGCTTCTCTGCAGAATACATTGAACAGAGACTTCACCATCTTGACTTACTGTGCACTGGGGGCACTTTGAGACTCTTTCCTGAGAAACAGCGGTATAAAATGCTGAGATAAGAGAGCAGCACATTACTAAAAATGAAAGCATGGCTCATCCGCAGTCCTGTATTTTCACACAAAGCTTTCTGACCCACTGTTGCACTTTCTTTACTTCAACTAGTATTGAGGATCTGTATGCAACATCCTCTTTTTCCTCTCCATCTAGTCTTCTAAGATGACATGCAGCTCGCTGGAACATCTCTTTGCAAACTCTACCAGGTTCCTTTGGTTTTAAAGCAGCTGAGATGGAAGACAGTCCTTCAAAAAGCACCATCTGCTGACTTGAAACAGAAAAAGCAAAAGGCACCCAGCGTCTTACAGATTGGTTGAGGCCATCACAAGAAACATGAACCGAGTTGCTCAATGACATGCACACATTAGCATTGTGGTATGACTGGTTTTGTTCAGATGTTGAAGCAGAACACGTGGTATCTGTCTTACCCCAGACCTACCCCAGTGAAAGATTCAGTGAGGCTTGTAGTTGTCTCTTGTTTCCTTGCTGGGAGAGCTAGATCTCTTCCATGGTCATCGGGAGCTTGTATACTGGAGTAGCAGCTCAGTGTCTCCATGTTCAGATATAAAACCACAGGACAGGAGGAAATACCTTTTGGTGAGCCAGTTTCACTGGAGTTCAGAGCAGATGTGTTTTCTGTAACATGCAGTACTGTTAGAAAGCCTGTTGGGTTAAACTGCTGGTGTCCATGCTGATTTTCATCTTCATCTTGGATACGAATGATTTGTATCAGGGATTAGTCTGCGTGTGTAGCCCACAAGGAGAAGATTATGTAGCTAATGGTATTTTTGCTCAACTGACTGAGGAGATAAGGAAACAGAGCTGTAATAGCTAACGACACACTTAGAAATATGAGTGCATCTGCGAAGTAATGTTGCCTCAAGGCCACGGAAGATTTGGGCGTCCAGTTGTATAATTCGTAATAGCTGTCACTAGCCATGTTGGCTACCTCATCACAGCCTGGGCCTCACACACTAGATGAGTTTTCACTGAAGGCTGCCTAGCATTTTCCTTGTCCCTCCATTGCTTCAAAGCTATTCCACATATGTGGTGGTTTGACCCTGGCTGGAGGCCAGACACCCACGAAAGCAGATCTATCACTCCCCTTTTCAGCTGGACAGGGGAGAAAATATATCTTGAGAGGCTTAGGAGTCGAGATAAGGACAGGGAGAGATCATTCCACAATCAGTGTCATGGGCAAAACAAACTCAGCACAGAATAAAGGAAAGAAAACTCTCTAATTTATTACACTGCACTGCACACACAGTGAGACCGGAGTCAGATAATGAGAAGTGCGACCAGATCTTAAAGCACCTCCCCCCACCCCTCCCTTCTTAGCAGACTTCACTTTAGTCATGGTTTCTCTCCCTTCCTCTCCCCCAGGTGTCACAGGGGGAAGATGGGGAATGGGGGTTTCAGTCAGTTCCTCATGAGTTGTTTTCCTTCTTGGGTGTGTGGGGGCGGAATTCCTCACACGCTTCCCCTGCTGTGCCCTGGGGTCCCACCCATGGGAGACAGTCCTCCACGAACTTCTCCAACTTGAGTCCTTTCCTCTGGGGCTTCAGCTCTTCACCAGCTGCCCCAGTGTGCGTCCTTTCAATGGGGCACAGTCCCTCAGGCCCAGACTGCTCCAGGCTGGTGCCCCATGGAGTCAAAAGACCCCAGAAAACCTGTTCCAGTGTGAGCCTCTCCATGGGCTGCCGGTCCTGCCAGGGGCTTACTTCAATATAGATCACAGCATCTTCCATGTGTCTCCACCTGCTCCAGCGTGCGGTCCTCCACAGCTGCAGGTGGGATCTCTGCTCCCTGTCATCTTCCATGGGCTGTGGGGGGTGAGGGGGGGAAACCTGCTCCGCCATGGTCTTCTCCATGGGCTGCAGGGGAATCTCTCTAGCGCCTGGAGCACCTCACCCCTCTACTTCTTCACTGACCTTGGTGTCTGCACAGTTTCTTACATCTTCTCACTCCTTTCTCTGGTGGCAAAAAGTGGCTGCTTGCAGGTTTTTTCCTCCTAAATGTGATTCCCAGAGGCACTGTGACAGTCGCTGATGGGCTCGGCCTTTGTCAACAACAACTCTGGCCTTGAGTCAGCTGGTGTTTGCTCTGTGGGGCCTGCAGAGAGCTTCTAACTGCTTCTTGCAGAAGCCACCCCTTCAGCCCCCCTTCTCCACTAGAACCTTGCCAAGCAAAACCACAACAATGTATTACTCTGTAGAGACCCATTAAGACAGTTCTTCAGATTGTGAAAGCCTAAGACATTTTATCAGTTTATATAAATCTAAGGCTAATTCCATTGACTGCAGTGGACCTCAACCATTTCACAGCAGGCTGTGAACCTTGGAAAGTCTGTGGATGTGATGCCTGGGAGTGGCTCTGTGTATCTAGTTAATTAATTAGTCTGGTCCTTTTGAGTTGTGTTCCTACCATTTAGTAGTGGCTGCTAGTGACCTTTGTGAACTAAGCTCTGTACCAAACTAAGGTATTTGTGGCTAAATTTCTTTGCTCATAAAACTCAGCACTTGAAATGGCATCCTTGTTAGCAATTAGTTCTTAATTCTTTGAAAGTGTACAGCACTTGGGTGCTATACACCTAATAGACAGGGCACTCTAGGACATGGTTTAGTTGACATGGTGGTATCGGGCAGATGGTTGAACTTGATGATCTTAGTCGTCATTTCCAACCTTAAAGATTCTGTGATTCTAATTTGGTCTGTTATAACTAGACTGTGGGTTTTCAGTCACTGACTCATACAGATCTTCTTGGAAGGTCCCTGGGACCAAAAATTTGATGGGCAGAAGGAAGGGCACAGGAAATCTCTTTTGCAGCTTTGAGCCATAGGACATCCCAAAGCTAGTACTTCCCCAGCAAGGTGGCAGAGGTGTTAGTGGTTCTCTGCTGCCTTTGGTGGAGCATTTATGGAGGTCTACTGAGACAGCACCTGTGAAGCAGTGGGGTTGGAAACACTGTGTGTTCTTCTTGTGGGTAAATGTCCTAGTCATGTCTGTCCCCTCAGGAAAAGTACACCTTTCGGAGCTGGCTTCGATGAACTCTGCTCTTTGTGGTTGTTGTATTCATTGCTCAGCTGTGCTAACCACAGTGTTTTCTCAGAGGTAGATAGGTAAAAAGCGTGTTGTGAGAGGTTTTTTCTAGCAGTAAGTTTTGAGCTATTATTTTCTTTACTGGCAACTGGATTGTTTGTAAATACCAAAATAAAAATAAAACAACCAACTTCCCAATTTTAGACAACTGTCCTGAGCCCTCAGAGTGGTGTTCAGAGGAAGTACGGAGTATTTCTGCAGTAAACAGGACTAGTGCTTGATAGAGGGTTGTAACGTAAATATAGACATGTTCTTAATTGAATGAACTGGTTTATAATCGTCCTCTCTTTTTAGAATGGTTAAACCGTCCCTAGAGAAATCAAGGTACTGATGATGTGTTTGTCTGGTGTGTTGTAGTGCCACTCCACTTGCTCAATGCTTTAGCTGCCTGCCTGGGGTTTACAAACTTCACAGGGTACATCTTCTGCTTGGTGGGACTCACTCTGTGGTCAGCTGTGAAGCTTCTTCCTCGCAGCTGACCAAAGCATGAGTCCCAGCAAAAGCTGAGTTTGCCCCTTGGGGCAAACTGGAGCAGGCAGGCACATGCTGGAGCACTGAATGAAGGAAAATAATGAGATGGCACTTGTATGTTTGAGCACACTTCCCTCTCACCAGGGAATACTCTGCATTTTGGCATGTACTTGTGGAACTGTATGAAAAGATTTCAGGCCATTCTCTGTTCCTTGGCCCCGAGCAGAAGTGGAAATATGATCCCTTCTCCGGATTAAATTAGTCCTGAATGGTACAGTCAGTGATCATATCTACAGTAGGAAATCAGTGACCCATGTGAAGATGACATATCTGCTTTTGAAGTGATCTGATTGTGCATTGAAGCCATCGGCACAGCTACAACTCAGTTATTCTAAGTTTTTTCTCCAACTGAGTTTGATTGTATTCACTACCAGAGCTCTTTAAGAAAACAAACCATTTCTGCATCTCTGGGTACTTGCATTCCTGGGGTTTATTCCATTAACTGCAGGGACTGGTTAAAATAATCTCCCTCTGGAAAGCAGAGAAGTTGACCCTGTTTGTTCTGCCCGGAAAGATGCCAATTAGTGCTCCACTTGAGTCAAAACTTAACAAAGGCTTGAATGTTCCTGTGCCTGTTGCTCAACAAGATTGTTTATCAATTTACAGGGAGGCCACGCTGCCTTTTCAAAGTGCTGCTGGAGGTCTGCCAGCAGTTGTAAGGGAGACTGCACTCATTGTTTAAATGCCACTGGATGTGAGGATGGCAGACTGAGGCCTGTTTTCCTTTCATTTTATGATGATCTAATTGCAAGAGATATATAATTCCTCGTTATGTCAGGGAAGTTGTTTCGCCAGCATCTGGTACTTCACTGATTATCTGCAAACGGTATCTGAAAATTAATAGGAGATCCAGCTTTCATGTCAGAAATACTAGTGGGAACTGCTGCTTGCACAAAGCCTTAGGAGGCTTCAGAGTCTGCAAGAGCTGGCTTTGTCAGTGAACGTATAATTTTCCTTCTTTTTTTTTTTTAAACATCCTAGTAAATTACAGGCCTTGGTTATGGTTTGAAGAAATGTGTTCTACAAATGTTGTAGCATTTGTGTGCTGCTGTTTTTACTGCAGCCCTTGTACAGGTCATTAATCTGATCTCACGTCGTAAAAATTTCTCCACCCTCTTCATGAGTTTCTTTGTTATCATAACACTTTCCAATCCCTCAGTGCCTAACTCTGCTATGCTCCCTTATAATTACCCTGGGCAGAACAACCGCTTTTTTATCCTTGATGTGCTTGGCACTGCCAGGCCCCACGTTTGTTGCATCCCTGCATCAGGCTGCACATCCAGGAGTACATGGGAAGCTCCTAGGGACTGGTCCTGGTGACTGGGGAGATATTTGGCCAGCAGACCTCCTCTCATCCTCATTGGCTGCTCACCAGCGCTGCTGCTGCCCTTGGAGTGTGCAGTGGGTTGCCGAAGGTTGGAGCTTGGAGAGAGGAAACAGCAGATGTAGATGTTCCTGCATCTGATGCTTGATTTTCACCTCCCCAATCACTGTCAGACACCTCTGTGTGAGGGTTGTTGCCATCCAGTGCTGGGCAAAGGGAATGGTTGAGCGAACCCTTCCCAGGTGAGGTGAGAGGAGCCGGTAGCTCTGCCTGGGCTGCAGGGCAGGTCTGTAACTGGCATTAAAGGGGATGGTCCAGCTGTTGCAGAGCTCATGGGCATGGTCAGTGCCTGGTACATTCCAGGGGTGTAGTATGAAGTAATGATTTCCACCAAAAACTAGGTGAAATTTCATCAGCTTTTCATAGCTGGCAGCAGGGAAGTGCTTAAAGGTTTGGCAAACACTCAGGATCCTGAGAGGAGGGAGTAGGCAGGAGGAGGAGGATCTGGTACTACAGTAACTGCTGGGGAAAGGACCCGAGGCTTTAAGCAGTGTGGGATTTTTCCAAGGAGGGGATGCGGCGCTCGGCTCCGGGGTGTGTTCTGACTTCTGTTGATAACACACTTCCCCCATTTTTCCAGGGCAGAAACATGGGCCCATAGCAGAGGGATCTCAGAGAGGGCGGCACTTGGCCAGGCACTGCCGCCAGCCTCACCATGTGGCTTTGCTCTGCAGGCCGGCTCACAGACAGGGCTGGCCTGTGCCACCCCTGCCCCTTGCAGTTTACTTTCCCAGCCCTATTGTCTAAGCCTTGGCTGAACTACACCTTTTTCCAAGAATTTTAATATCCTCATGTTTTTCCAGCAGTGAGCCATGCCAAAGGGTGCGCTAAGCCAGCAGCACCGTCCCTTGCCAGTGCTGTGGCATTTAGCAGGGTAACTTCGACACCTTTAAGAGACACCCTTTTCCGTAAGTCTAAGTTGAAGGAGAAACGCGTGGCCCTTAGTATTTGCAAAATACAGGTGCCAGGGTGCCTGAAAACATCTGTCTGGCCACAATGGAGTCTGTGTTAAGCCATCGGTATTTCAGGCAGAGCCTGCTAGTGCAACCAAACACGAAGCAAGTGGTGTTGCTGTCCCGCGTTGGTCAGAGGAGAACAGGGTTTAAGACGCGAAGCTCGTGTTCAGTTTATCTGGGGTCTGTGATTAGAAAGGCTTACAAATGGTCTTAAAACTCATCCCTGCTTCTACCATCTCTGCTTTCTCCACACTTCTTAAAGGTGGTGGGAGTGCTTACTACCACCTCTTGGCACAGTGAGGAATAATGAGACATCTTAACAGTGGCCTGAATTTGGGCTTCAGCCTGATGATTAACTGCAGTTTCATGTGAACTTAAGTCAAAGATGCCACTTGAACCAAATGGGGAGTCTCTTCCCTCAGGCTGAGCTTGCCCAAGGTAATTTTCCTATTTTTTCTTAAGCAAATAGGGACTGGTCAGATGAACTCAGAGATCTGGCTGACCTTGGGGACATATGAAGACCAAGCCAAACCAAAGGTAGAAATTTGTGGCTGGAAAGGAGGTTGGTGTTTCTTTCTTTGGCTGTGTGTCTTGAGGTGAGCGTCAGGTAAATCTTCCAGACTGAACTGCAGAGGGCAATAGATCTTGGTTGTTGTCTCTGCAAGCAAGGAAGAAAATCAATATAGCTTCTTTTCGCTCCTCTCCACAAACCATGCTCCTGTATTTTAAGGTATGCTTCCAAGATGGTTATGTTATGCTTGGCTGGGTAGAGAAGGCAAACAGGAGAGGTCATTGCAGAAGCTTGTACCTCTGTGCTCACAGGATTATAGCTGAGACATTTCCCTGGGCTTGGGGTGCAGGCAAGGATCCTCTGATACATAAACCCTCCCATCATTTCTCCAGCAGCGGGGCCCGGGGAACCGTGCCACAGAGATGCTGGCTGCACTAACTGTTCAGTCAAGTAAACTCATCAGTCATATGGATGGGACTCCAGCCAAGAGGTCTTTGTCTAAGTGATCCCCACAGCCTGAGCACTAGTGAAATTAGTGGTCAAAGGCAGGAAGTTAGCGTACTTAGAGGGTCTAGAAAAAGATCCCCTAAGGCTTTGACAGAGGCACCATGGGAGATCTAACTGGGAACGCTTAAGGCATTGATGTCCTCCAGTATCTGCCTCGCCCATCTGGTAGTGGCTTCTGCTTCCATAGCAGAGGGTCCAACAAGGCTTTAGGTGCTCCAGGCACCAGTTCAGCACCTGAACTCCCACCCAACCCTAAGAGCAGCCCTTAGAGCCCAACCTGACACCAAAACAGACTGGCAAGCACTCAAAGCGCACAGAAACAAGAACTGGGCTTGGGAAACGTTGTCATCTTCAGCAACCCCCGTCTGTGGTGACCACACACCCCAGCTTCAGGTCCCTCTAAAACTAATGGAAACTTTATGGTAATGCTCCATAGCCATCTGTTGTTGCTTTTTGCTCTATATAGTGCACAGGGTCTAATATACTTGACTTCACAAGAGCTACATGCTCCAAGTTCAGTGAATATGAAGAGTGGGGAGCCCGTGCTATTTATGGCATTAGAATGACATATAGTCATTCCTCTGAAAGAATGAGTATGGCTCCAACGTTAGTTTAGATCACAATTTTAATGTTTAAAAACTATAGAGGTAACAGAGAGATTATAGAACTTAATACATTTTTTTTTTCATTTATTTACACACAGAAACTGAAAAAAAGGGCATCGTTTATTTGGATATGAGCAGCACAAAGTATGGTGATGTTAGCAGGAGCAAAATATTACCAATGACTCGCTTCAACAATCTATGAGAGACGAGCTCGTATCAAGCGTACATCATTCAAACAGTATTGTTTATACTGGATCTGGGTGAGCCTTAACATACCTTGGGACACTAAAACCAGGTTTCCAGAAACAAGTTAAAGTTCAAGGCTTGTGGAAAAATACCTTTACAGTTTATATTTTGTTGGCTAGAACACTGAAAACAAAACGCACACTTGTATTAATTTGAAAAGTTCTGTAGAAGTGACTGCATATAGGGGTTTTTTTCCCCTCAAACTTGTGCTCACGGTGAAAGCAAACATTATTTCATTTTCATCCAGGACCATAAAGTAAACATGGGGAAAAAACAAACCAACCCAATTATTTTTAGATGCATTTCTCAATCTCCGTTTTTCATCAATCCTGAAAAAAACCCCCCCACATTTCTGTGCTTTACCAGCAAGAAAAGGTTCTTGAGGGAGGTTCTCTCAGGACATGCACAACTCTACCCTCCCCTCCCCTCATCCCCACCTGTGGACACGCAACTGTCCCACAGCCAAAACTGTACATAGGGTGGGATGTACAAGCAGTCCCTGGCCAAGGATACTCCCATCAGCCTCAGGCACTCGTGTTTCGGTCGCATGATAGCAGCATGCCTGGGTCTGTGGCAGAGAAGCAGCTGCAGGACACTGCTGGGAGGGAGCAGGGTGGGAATGGCACAGACTGCTCTTGTTACTGCCCACCCCTGGCTTGTAGTACTTTTTATTTTCCTCCCTGAACTACAGGCAATCCTGGTGACTGGAAATGGAAATGCCAAAGTCCTGCCCTGACTTCTGTTTGTACCGGTCGGGTAAATATGTGTCTGGGCACAACATGGCATAACACTGGGTCGAATTGCTGGCTCTAATTTGCTCTGGTTTCTGCATAACGCCTTTTCAGCACTTTTCTACCACCTCACCTCAGCTGAGGAGGTAAGAGGTACCTGGGTACCAACAGGGCCCTTTACAAGAGAGATACTTCACCCAGCAGGAAGACTGGCTAATTTGCTGTTGAGAAAACAGGGAGTCATGCACTGGAATTAATCCTAGCAATTTCATTGGACCTTTTATTTCTCTTTTTCTTGTAATTATAATTTCAAGTTTGCGATTTAACTTGTGGACCCTTGTGGGGGGGAAAGGAAAGGATATACATTTTGCTAAGTCAGAAGCTAAAGTATTTGTATTTCTATTAAAATTATTCTTAATATGCAGAGCCTATCTCAACACTTCTATATCATAGGGGATAAACACCTGCAAAAATATACAGCATCCTATTTATTTACAATATATATATGTACATTAAAACGAAATTTCCTACAATACAACACAACTGCATAGATTTGTCTTCAGAAACATAGGCATGTGTACAATTCGTGAACTCTAGACCTTTCCAGCCTGGTACTTATTAATTAATTATCTTTTTTTTCCTTTTTTTTTTTTTTTTTTCCCTCCTTTTTCACAGTTTGTTACAGAAATCCTTACATTAGATACAAATAAAACATTCTTTGTGTAAGTTATAGGAAATAAGGATTTTCCTGACGCCAAGGGCTCTGGGGAATCGTTTAAGAAAGCAGCCCGGCGCCAGGCGATAAAGCCATCTCGTGGAGCTGCTGATGGAGCTGAGTACATTCTGCTGTGCCTTTCTCCTGCAGGCACTGGGGTGGGACGGTAGGACTGGAGGTGGCACGCCACCACATGGAAAGAGTTTTGTTTTGACCAAGATGCTCTTTAGCCTTAATGTAAGGTTCAAGCAAAGAAACGTATTTGTTTGAAGATAAGCTAGAGATACCATTCGTTATTACTGTTAATACTCAGTATCGGAGAGAGCTGTGGTGCTTATGCATTGTAAGGCAGATGTACAGAAACAACCCACCTATCATCCAACCTGCAGTGTGACCTATTGCAAGTGGCGCACAAGCTATGGGTCAGGGTGTGGCTCGGGAAAGCAGCCCTGAGGAGCGGATGGGCACCCCCATCCCTAACCTATCAGGATGAGACCAGCCATTCTGCCCTGGGCCAACACAGGGGCTGGGCAGCACTCGGTCCGTTTCAGCCCCAACAAAAGGTCTGTGTCAGTGCACAGATTTGGCATTGGCCCTCTTGAGCAGGATCAAGCATCACCCAGAGAGGTCACCGCTCCCAAGATGCTGTGCCCACTAACAATTTACTGTGTTTTACTTACTAGGTGTGCTTGCCATCAGACAGAGAAGGGCAGCTGTATTCTGCAGCCATAAGGGTGCTTTAAGCTCATGACTAATTTCTTTGCAATGTGCTGTGGACTAGGAGAGGCATGCAGGCTTTTTCAGTTCATCCGGAGCCCCCGGTTCCGATCAGTCCTTCCTTGTCCCTCAATTGTTGCTCTTACGCAAACAAGAACTTTGAAGTATTTTGTTATAGCTATTAGGAGCAATTTTGCATCTAGTCTATGACATCTGCAGTGCTCACAATAGTGATAAACTCTCTATGAAAAGAAAGTGTGCTACCACCTACTAAGTAGATACGGTACTCTGGATCCTATTAATTTAACAACAGAGAAGCTCCTACAGCATTTCACTGTGCTCTTAAATCCTAGCTAAAATGTGGGACTCGTACATCGTTGGCTACAAGTTCACTAGTCCAAATGAACTGAATAACAGCAGTACATTTTACAGATAACCTCATACAAATATTGTCATCCATCACTGATGTTGACAGTTACAGCAGGGTCTATTGCATTCTGTTAAGAATGTATAAACCTGATGAGAAAACAAAAAGCACGTTATTTCACGTTCATTACCACAGACATCAATAAACACATGATTCCTTTCCATAAATATCTATAAATATGATGAGTAAATCACTCTGAGGAATATTCCCTCTGCTTGCTTTTTTTTTTTTCTTTTTAAATTTTTTTCTTAGACCCAGAACCAAAGTCTGTGTAAAGACTCAATATTGCGAGCATCTATTTTTCAGTATCTAAGGTATGCTTTGATGGTCCAGTACCTTGAGTAATTTCTCTCTATGTACACACCCAGCTCATTCTTCTCCCTGCTTATCCAGTAAAACTCCAGTATATATACATAAACTGGGAAAAACAAGAAGGCAGAACAGCAAAGAGGAGAGGGAGAGTGATGGAGGAGATTTGGGAAAATGCAAGGAGCCATCAGTCACCCAACAGCCCTTCAAGTTGAAGGAAGCTGGGTGCCAAAACTCAATGACTGGTATTTTAAACACGTGACTACAGACTATTTGGGGGTGGTGGGAGGGAGGTATCGCAGCTGTGACCTCGCTGGGACCCTGTGCAGCAGATCATACCTCTAGCTCATAGCTGGGTACTCAAAAGTTCCTCCCAGGATCTCCTCTCACAACCCCCCAGTGCACAGTTCTGCACTGCTTATAAATCAGTAGTAGAAGAAGAATAAAGGGGGGAGGAAAGCAGGAGAGCACTGGAGCAGGAGAGCACTGGATAACACTGTACAGCGTTCTCAGGTCTGAGTTAGATTTTTTTAGAATAAGATCCAGAGATATTATAAGGCACCTCAAAACCTGAAATGAAACTCTGAAGGCTCTGCGGAGACCTTATTGCAGCCTTCCACCTAAAAGGGCCTACAGGGAAGATGGAGAGGGACTGATTGTCAGGGAGTGTAGTGATAGGACAAGGGGGAATAGCTTTAAGCTGAAAGAGGGCAGATTTAGATTAGATGTTAGGAAGGAATTTTTCCTAGTGAGGGTGCTGAGGCCCTGGAACAAGTTGCCCGGAGAAGCTGTGGCTGTCCCCTCCCTGGCAGTGTTCAAGGCCAGGCTGGATGGGGCTTTGGGAAACGTGGTGTAGTGGAGTGTCCCTGCCCATGGCAGGGGGGATGGAACTAGATGGTTTTTGAGGTCCTTTCCAACCCAAACCGTTCTGTGATTCTATGACCCCAGCAAGCTGAGTCAAAGAATGGAGTGAGATGCTGGGCTCCTGCTGCAGTGACCAGGGAGGTTTAGGAGGGGAGCTACAAACATATCCCAAGCTGGGAAGATGCCTGGAATGAGCTATGAGGAGACAGGAACCAATCATAGGTTCTTCTCTCCAGAGCTCGACTAACACCTGTGCTCATAGGCTGTGGTGTGGACTTCTCCAGGAATAAGGGCAGGGATCAGTCTCATAAAGAGACATTGCAGAGAGAAGTGGTGACACGCATTGTTGCAGGCAAGGGTGTGAGACCAGGCACAGGAAAGCAGTGACCTCAGCCCGCGGTTCGAGGTAGCCCAGCAGTTTGTGTGTTAAATGCCAGGCTAGTGGTGCTTGGGAAGAAGAACATCACACTGGAGACCCTGCTGGGAGCCTGTGTGTGAAGGTCTGAGGGGACAGAATATGCAGTCTCATGGGTGACCCTGCCTAGAGGGAGAAGGTTTCCAGTCTTGCTCTTGCTGCTGGGCTACTCCAAGGACTTGGGCAACCTGCAGAGTCCTCTCTGATTTATTTCTGATCACTGTGGAGTGCTGGCAGGTACCTCACTGCCTAGGCTGAGGTACAGGTCTAGAAGCCTGGGTTTAGTTTCTGCAGCATAAACATTCTGCATCTCAATGCACAAATTCCAAGGAAGGCCCCAAACAAACCTCTCTGGATGTTATCCTTAGAAATCAACTTTCAAGCTCCTGAGAAGTGCTCTGTTGTCTAAACTCTCAGTGACTTCAAGCCGTGTAGGACCAGGCAAAGGCAACCGAGGCAGTTCAGTAGCTCACAGAAATCCCAAGATCCCCGGTTTCTCATCTCTAACCTTAAAAAGAGCAAGCTGCAATGACAGGGTCCCCACAGCTGATGATACAGTCTCCTTCCACAGTTACAATGGGAGTCGGCAATGAAGCAGCTACTGGGAACAAGAGGGTCGCTGCTGCACACTGACGGGTACGGCTGGAGCACCCCCAGGGCACCACTCAGCCCTTGGGCGCGAAGCAGGGCTCCCTTTAGCCATGGGTTGTCTCAGTGGGAGCTGGGTTCTTATTTTGAGACACGTTTTAGCTCACACGGCGAATGACACAAAGTGAACACGTTTATGCTGCTGGCAGTGCACTAATAGAAGGTGTCTGCTCAGGGTGGGTAACGATCACCTGCTTAGCGTCTGAGTCTCTACGAGTAGTTCTCTACACCAGCTATAAGGCATTAGGCAAATACTCATTTTGTGGACAAGAGAAGCAAGGTACAGTGTTTCTGCGAGTAGTAACTGAACGTCTTTGCGATGGAGAATCGACGAGAAATGTAAAGGAAACATTTCAGATATAAAAAGCGTTTCTGTTTGTTTGAAGAAATGTTACTGATTTCAGCTTCCATTAGAAATCCAAGTTTGGCAGGGCGAGTCAAATCCTGCTCTTGCTGATGTCAGAAACCTCACTGACTTCAGCAGGAAGAGGATAAGATACAAGAGAGGAGCCAGTCTTTGCAAGGGATGTACAGATGAATGGAAGAGGCATGAGGTACCAGTACATGCGTAGGTTTTGATAAAACTGGATCTTGGGCTTTTTCCTTTTTTTTCTTTTGAGAGAGAAGTGGGACATTATTAAACAATTGAATGCTGAAGAACTGACTTTCTATGAAAATCTCACATCTGCTTCTCTTCAGGCTCAAGTACTCATGGCTTGGGGTCAAATCTAATTTTGGTCAGGCTCCAAACGAAGTGTGTCAGGGGAATGCTGGCTGGTGGTCGTGGCCATCCTTCTCCTGCTCCCAGCCCCCCATCACAAAGACATGCAGGTCTGTTCCCCAAAGTCACAAAAGGACCAAACCCTGGAGCTGGCTCCCCCACCAGAACATCAGGAACATCTGGTGGCTCCCTCACCAGAACAACAGGATTAGGACCTACGCTTATACTACCCTGATTTACACACACATGGTGCCTTTCCTGCCTGTATCCAGAATGCTACACTGAATGCAGTGAGGCAAATGGTGCACGGAACAGCCATGGAACAAACAGACTGACCAGCAAACCAGATGCATACAGTCAGACAGCAGAGTTTTGGCTAAAAGGCAGGGGGAAAGGTGTGAACTGACATCGCTCCAGTTGGGATTGGTAACAAGAGGTGCCGCTGCCCTGAAGGAGCAGAGCTTATGGTTAAAGGGCCAAGGATAATAGCGACATAATGCAATTCATGGGAGGAAGAGGGGGGAAACAAATTAATTGTGATGAATTTCTATGAGCAACATTCTATATAGTCTCACAGACAAATAACACAGACTTTTGGCTGATCTGATAACTCAGTATCAGGGGACAGTGTGATACGGCTGTTGGAAAAATGGGTCTGTTTTCTGCAAGAAAATGCACCCATAACAATATTTTCAGTACTGGATAATCATTATTTGGATTTGATTTGAGTAAACTCACAAAAGATGGAATAGATAACAGAACGGATGGTTGTGATTTTGGTGTGTAGCAAATGGGGGGTGTCTTCTTTTTAGGAGGTGAACTTCAGTCTCTTTCAGCACTGCCTCCTGATTGTACCCAGTCATAGATGACCAAGGGAATGCTCACTAGGGAAAACACTATCCCCAGTGCCAAGAAAAGAGAAGCCTGGAACAAAAAGAGAAAATTAATGAATAAAATGAAAAGACAATTAATTCAAGCATTAACTTCTCTTAAGGAGATTTACAAGGTGATGTATCAAAGTTATCAGCTAGAATGGGATGGCACTTCTGATAAAGACAAGACCCATAGATAATTAAACAGATTAGCATCATTAATAATTACTCACTGAACACTAATTTTTTTCTCTTTTCAATTCACTCCTTAAACACCGATCATCTCTAAAGAGGATTAAATGAGTCTGTTTTTAGGACCGAGCAGCTCTGATCTTTTCAAAGCCTCACGGAAGTAAACACACTCTTCCCATCAGATACATGTCTGCGAAGTTCAGCCCTTTCGTCCTGGGCTTTGTGGACAGAGCCACAAATGAAACACGGGTTTCCTGCCTGTCAGCTCAGAGCTTCCAGCACAAACTCTGTTAGACTGGGAGCCTAACCCCGTTAGACAGGAGTGTTGCGTTGTTTCACCTGCAGCTCTTTCTGGAGATCAGAGGAAATCTTTCCCAGGCCCATTCCCAATGGCTCACGCATGCCAAAGGGCTAGCATTTCAGCTGGCTGCTTCTGGTGGAAGCACCCTTAGTCTGAACTGGGTCCATTACACCCACAAGGAATCCTGCAGACGGAGCGCCTTGTGCACTGTCTGAAGCAACGCACTGAAACAGAGGAAGCTTGCTGGGCTCAAAGGGTTGCTGGAGGGGAACCTGCACCCTGCCACCAGCTGCAGCTGCTGCAGAGCCATGGGAAGAGCCCCCCACCCCAAAGATAAGTGCTCCCCCGAACACCAGATGCCCCCCCGCACAGTGCAGCCCCTCCACTGGGAGACCCCCATGGTAAGCAAAGGAGAAAGGCACGCAGCTGGCTGAAGCAAGGAGGGGAGGGAAAGTAACGTAAAGAATCACAGAATCACAGAATGACAATGTTGGAAAAGACCTTTGAAGATCATGAAGTCCAACCATTCTCATCCTAAACTAAACCATATCCCTAAGTACCTCATCTACGCTTTTTTTTGAACTCAAAGAAGCTCACACCTGTGTTCAGATCAGGTTTGCTTTACACCTATAGCATGTGGCAAGGAATGACAAGACAAAAGCGCTGCAGTGATGGGAAAGGAATGCATACCCAAATCCTCTGAGTCAACTTCGATTCATCCTGCTGTGTAATTTTTAAGTACAACGATGAAGGAAGAATGAAAATCAGCATATTGGCAGAAGTGACCCCTGCAGAATTCAAATACACGAGTTTCGTTAGTTGCCCACAACAGCTGATTGTTGTGTTGCTGATTAGCAACAGTCTTTTATTAACAGTACAAAAGCAGGATACTGTACCTACAACTCCAAAAATATCCTTCATGGACGGGATAAAAATGACTAACAGGTTGATGATAACCAAAAGAACAAAAGTAACCACAACATGACGGCATAAGTCAAATTTTGTTTTTCTAGCCAGCTCAAATAATGATGAACGCACCTGTAGGAAGATAAATAAAGTTCTCTGTCAGGAACACTCTATAAGCCGATTCAAAGCTTCCCGTGTTTGTCTTAACAGGTTCTTGATGAGACAGCGAGCCCTGCGTAGGTCCCATGGAAATTTTGGGGTCTTTTGAAATAATCCTTAAAATGAATTTGATATTTCACATCTGTGGGCATACATGCAGTAGCATATTGCCCTCTTTCTAACATGCCTTTTGGGATCCTTCTGCATTTAAAAACCAACTTCACCTCTGAGCCTGCTTCAGTGAAATAATGCGAAGTAAAAAGAGGGCCCTTGTGGATTCAATTTAAAACAGATTTAAGACCAAAAGCAATTAATCTTATTTCCTGCAGGGAGAACTCCTCCAGAAGTTAGTGGGAGTCTGTTGTGGGAAAAGACTGATCCAAAATCACCGTCTGGGCAACCGCTGGACTGTGGTCTGGAGAAACACACTGCATACAGCCACTGCGGGCCTGCAGAGTGCAGGGGGCTTTTACTTACAGTGAAAAACAGCACCGGCACCGTGAGTATCACTGCCACAATCACCGCCAAGCGCACGGTCAGGATGAGGATGTCATCTTTGCTCTGGTACTTGTGAAGCAGATCCGACTGCACTTTGTCTATGGAAAAGACAGTAAGGTAAGTGTTCTGGCAAACAGGCGATTCCTTCACAACAATCATTGTTAACAACAGCCTTCTTGAACAACAAGTGATTTATCTGCAAACAAAAGAGTACGGAATGAAACATTCTTGAGTTAAAACAGTGCTTTGAACCAAATCCTAATGATCCCATTATTCCAGATTAATCCTTTGGAAGCCTGATTTAGGAATGCATCCTAATTCAAGAGAGCACATGCCTAAGTCTAAGGTAATTTTCACTGTAGGAAAGACAACAGTGAGACATACACAAAAGCTTGCTTACATATATTAAAAATAAGTGAAAAAACCCTATTTCTAATTGGTTCAGTGGGCTTTTTTTTTTTAAGTTTCAAATGCTAGAAAAATAACCACATGCACTGCAATGGCTGAACTTAATACAAACTACAAGGTTTTGAGCTAAATTAGTCTAAACAGCAAATAAAGTTCGAGCGAAAAGCAGTGCCCCTGTTCTCAGCCAAGAACAAAGCCTATCTCGGGTCAGCTCGCAGCAGGACGCTCTGACATTTGCACTCAAATCCCTTGGCAGCTCCTCTAAGGGCTGCCCTGATGTTTTTTTCTCCTGAACCTGCCACCCCCCTCCCACCCCCAGCAGTGCCCACAGCCCAGCCCTGCTCGGGCCAGCGGCCCCAGCATCCGAGACAAATCGTGGGGGGAGGCCTGATGGGGAGGCACTGGCGGTACTTTAGTATGACCTCCTGCAAAAGACATTTCTTTGAAGCTGTGATAAACAGCTCAGAGCGGGTCTGCTATACACTAACCAACAGGAAAACCAATTTGCTGAAGGACCTACGTGTTTGCTTTGTAACCTTTAAATATCTAGGAGCAAGAACCTAAGGGGGCGGTTGTTAAAGCATGCCACAAAAACATACTTGCCGCCCCTTCTTAAGGCCCATGATTTTTTTCTTAGCTGCTAAGCTTAGAAAGCTGATGGTAAAATGTAACAGCTCTTAAACCGAAGCCCTTAAAGGGAACTTGGTGGCTGTATCTAGTTTAGAATCTTTGGCACTTTGGTAAAACCTCGCATGTTTCTTTCTGGCCTATGGTGAAATGTGTGTGCTCCCCCCAGGATGCCCTTCTGGGGAGAGACCATTGGTCAACACCACCTACACGGTGCTTGAATCCCCACCAGGAGAAAGAAAACGCTCTCCCACCTCCCTGCAGATTAGGAGTGGGGTTTTCAAGCCGGGCACATGCAGAGCTTCTGCGACACAGAGCTTACTCTGCTCCTGCAAGCACAGACTGCAACTTCTGTACCGCTCACGGACTGCAGCCAGGTAGGAAGTGAAGGGCAAGGCTTACAGTTGAAGGTCTGTTTTCCTTTCAGCTAGATACACCACAGAGCCCAACCACAGTGTGACCTTTTAGGGGAAGAAAAACACCTCTTTTCTGTAATTCTGCAATGTAAATATAGTCATCACTGCAACACTTTTGAGAATACAGCAAACAGACAAGTACTATTGGTGTAAAGAAAAAATGGCCACAATAAAAATGCTGTTCTTACCCAGGTAAGGGTAGAGAAGAGGGTTAGAAAACTGCAAGTGAACATAATAAAGGTAAGGTCTTGTCAGTCTCGAGGGAAAGAAGGATCAGAGCAGAGGAATTTTAGATTCCCTCAGTGTCTTTTTGGCTGTCTCTCACGGCACTGACCCTTGGAGAAGCCCCAGTGGAGCCGCACAGCTTCCACCCACAGGCTCTTGGGCGCTGGGGAGCAGGGATGCCTGACGTGGGGAGAGGCACACAAGACACCCCAGGGATTCCTCCGCCATTCCCCCTCGGGAGGGCCAGAAGGACGCAGCCCCTACCTCCTCCATGGACTCCAGACCCTCGTCCTTGAGGGGCGTGGGAGATTCCCAGAGAGGAGCGCCACGGATCTGCCTCCTCAGATCCCTGGGGCAATCACATCAGAATCTCCTCCCTGCCAAAGCGAAGGGGTCCGTGCTGATTTACACCCACTTGCTCCCCGGGGATGCTAATTTGATGCATTTCTATGAAAATGTGTTAGACGGGAGCAGTTGGATGAGAACGGCTGTCGCTGTTGTCACTTCCAGCGTGTGTGCAGTTTTATTGGGAGAATGAGAACAGATGACCTCGAGTTACTTCAATGCATGCAGACTCAAGGCCTCATAATCAGAATGAGAGCCTGAGAAAACAAATACGAGATAGGTACAGCTCTGGAAGAAAAATAAAGGCCACATTTCATATTTACTTATTCTCCTTCTCTTGCGATACGTGGCTCGCAAGGGATGGTATCATGAATGAGGAGACTGTAACAAAAAGGTCACTTGGAATAGGCTGGAGAAGACCGATGACCTTTTGGTGACCCTGAGGTAAAAGGCAAATATCAGTTTTGTCATCTGTCTTGTAACCCCTTAGTGGTCCATGCTAAAAAAGACACTACTTTTCAACCTTTCCATTATACTGGACCTCGGGAGTAGCTTCCTGGCCAACATCCACATTTTATCCTGCTTTACTTCATAATGGTGCCTTTAGGGCATACATTGTATCCTTGAGCGATACAACGGCATCTGTTTGTTTGAGTGAACTGATCTGTGTGAAAAGAGTCAGGTGCAAGCCTCTTGCACTGAAATAGCCATCCTTCGAGCGCCTAAGCTGGGGCAACACTGGAAGCTCCCCCACCTTCACTGCCAGTTTATTTAACCAAGACCCAAAGGGGTCAGCTCTGGGGACACAGAGAAAACATTTGGACTTTCACCTCTACGATGAAAGCATCAATAAGGAAAAAAACAAATAAAGAAAAAAGCTGTGATGGCTGATTGGATACTTGTTTCCTTGGACCTGCTTCTCAAATCTGTCTCATTTTATGCAGATATGCACGTTTCAGTCATTACCAATGCACACAACATCCATCTGAAGGCCGTGGAACGAGAATCTTAGTGGGGCCCAGCTAATCCCCAATTCTGTTAAAACGTATTTCTCCCTCTTATGTCAAATATGCCTTTTGCAAACACTACTTTCCCTTGGGCTTTGCATCCACAGGGGAGAAAGGGGGAAAGGATTTGTACCTTCAACGTGAAAATTTTAAGGAAAATTATTTGGAAAAGCATTTTCATGTAAGTGGCTGGGACTTTCCTTTGCAGCTGGGATACACTACTGAATTCATGCCTATTCCCTTTCCACACTGATCAGTAAAGAAATGCACACTTACCGTAGAAAGTCAAATAGCCAAATATGGCAGTCATAAAGTACATCACAAACATGGCAAAAAATGAGATATTGGAAACCAACTGCATTTTTTTCTGCGAACGGCTGGAGAAAGAAGAAAGAAAGAACAGATAAAAATGGTTGGGCTGGGTTTTTTGATAGCTGTTTAAAAACGTATTAAGCCTTTGCATATAAACATCGTAATTCTGGGGGGACTCATGAATGTGTTTTCATTTTAAACAGGAATTCACTGACAGCTGTACAAGGAAGAGAAGGACCAGGAAACAGACCCTACTAGGGGCTTACGTCAAGAAATGCTGGGTTTGCCCTGTGACTCTGCTCCCCAGCTGTACCTGCCTAGACAGAGTGGAAGGTGAAGCCAAATGGAGAAGGGTGGCCATGAAACACTTCATAATTACATTAAAAGGTCAAAATAAGGAAGAGTAAAATTATACACAAGAAAAAAGCCCCAACGGTATTCTGAGTGTTTGCAGAGAAACATTCATGTCCCCATGGGTAGAAAATAATGGATGCATGCAAACCACTGTCTAGTAAAAATAGTTTAAGTGTAAATGCTTCAGTTTTAGGTATTTGTTCTGACATATTCACACTCTGGTACCTAAAGTCAGACTTTTAAGTCCACACAGGGATTCCATAAATAGGCAGATGGGAACCTGCTGGAGTCTCTTGAACCTCCATGCACCCAGCAAGTGTCCGGGACCTGAGGGTACCCATGGGTCTGACTGATCCTGACTTCCCCCCCCGGGACATCCCCATGGCTCATGACCCCATTGCCATCCCCCCAGGCCACCAGCAATGCCGCAGCAGGGACGGTCTCCATCTCCCCACGGCACTGCCCAGCCAGTCAGATGCACTGGAAAAGGTCTTTTAGGCAAGCCTGAAAATACTTTTTTTAATCCTTTTTTTCCCTGGTACTGCAACAGATTTTCAGTTGCGCTGGAACAAACGCCGTTAGTTGAACACACCTCCCTCCTATGCCAAGTAACGACCAGCATGACTTGGCTCTCCCCAAGCTGCCGTGTACTTCCAGAGGATACTCCCAAAGTATTGCATTATCCTCAACCTCCCTCGCCCCCGCCCCAGCGGCACGCCTGGGAGCCCAGATTTCCTAGCTGACAGCCACGCTCGTTGGCTTGTTGGGTGTTATTAAAGCACAGTGTTCCCTGAATGGCACAAATGACTCAGAGAACCTCTGTGCTAACATTTTCCATGCAAAGCAGTTCAAAACAATTAACTGGGGGGGGGGGGGTGGGGTGGGGAGAGGGATGGGATTTAAAAAAAAAAAAGGAAGAGAGAAAGGCTTACTCTTTAAGTTCGCTGTAAATCGGGAGGACTGACGGGTGGCACACAAATGCAAAAGCAATGGTGGGCAAAGCGTACACTGTCTGTTCGGAGAGAATTTCAGAAAAGAAGTTAAGAAGAGCTGTAAAGAAATGATCCGTGTTCCACTCCCTCAGCTCCCAGCTCTCTGGATTCTTCAACCAGATGCTGAGAGCCTTCAGAGAAGGCGAAAGACCTGTCAGTTAGCCTGTATTTAATGAAATATAGAAAGAGTGGGAGGACAAAGTCCTCGCGTTGATCACGCGAGTAGAGTCCTGACCCTGCTCGCAGAGCTGGAAGCCATGTGGCTGCTGGCTTTGCTCCCTGGGATGGGTTCTCCTGCCCAGCTACTGCCACCGTTACTAACATGGAGTCACGGGTAAAAGGGACGTATGGTGGGTCATCGCTACTCTACCCTGCCTTGGCATGGAGAGGGGCGCACACCCGTGGTGCTAAGGCTGAGGTCCTGCAGAGAAGCCCATATTCAGACTGTAAGAAAAGAGAAGAGGAATGCAGCACTTACAAATAAATGGATATTTCAAGGTACCAGACTGAGTCCCTTCATTTCCCAGGCCAACAAAAGGGCTAGGAGGGGTGTGGAGGGAGGGAGCATGCTTTTCCTTGGGGAAAGAGAGAGACCGTTACGTCACCAGGAAGCACAGGAGGCCTCCGGGAGGAACCTCACCCCCTTCTCCACCAAAAACCTGAGCTGGTTTCAGTCCACAGCGTACAGCCAAATTTCACAAATGATCTCAGTGCCCGTGTGCTTCCATTCTCCGTGGGGAATGGGTACAAGCAGAGATCACACAAAAAACAGGTCCTCCTGTGAGGATAAAATGAGTCCATTCTTACATGCAGCTCTCCTCGGCCCTCTGAGATCTGTCTGTGCTGGCCACAGGCATCCCCTTTCCACAGAAGCTGCCCTGGGGTACACCCCAGGCAGGACAGATTCACTATAGACACTGGTTGTTCTCCAGCGATCCTTCCTCACCCAGGCCTGTGCCACCTCCTTTCCCTCCCTCACAGCACACTGCACTTGTGGAGATATTTGGAAGTTGCCTGGATGCTGTGCTGGGCAACCAGCTCTTGGTGGCCCTGTTTGAGCAGGGAATTTGGACCAGGTGACTCCAGAGGTCCATGCCAACCTCAGCCATCTTCTAATTCTGTGAAACTCTCTCTGCTCACACACGGAGTTGCTAAATTGATTGACCGGCAAGCTGCTGGCCCTGAGGGCAAACTTCAAGAGTTCAGCTCCAGCATCCCTAATTCAGATGGCCCGATCTTTCCGACGTGCCTCCATCAACTCTGAGGCAAACACTGACGCTGTAAGAGAAGAACACTGCACTTCAATGCTACCTAAAATGTGCCTACACCTAAGCTACTGCTGCACACCGAGTTAAGTAACCCTTGGACCATCACAGCAGAGCTGGGTTGGTGGCTACTCCCAACTAAAAAGTGCTTGGGTTGGCTTCTCCAACTGAAACTGGTAAGGTGAATTAAAAAAACTCATAACTATGTTCCTTACATGTATGCTACACATGCACATTCCCTCTGAATGTGAGACCCTGAGGGCCCTGCTCTGCAGGGTAGGGTGGTATGTGCCCCAGCACAGCGGGCAGGAGCGATCCTCCTGCTCCCACAGCTACAGCCAGTTGCTCTTTCGCATTCTCTTGGCACAACTTTTCCTGCAGCTGTGTGGCAATGGAGGAAAGCATCCAGCTGAAAGGCAATCAAATTTTTTGCTGGATTGGCTTTTGACTGTCTCTTTTTCCTGATCCAGTTCACCATATGGCTACAGAAACATGCACTCTGTCACAAAGAAGTGGTTTGTGTGCAGGACAGAGGGATTACTTCTGGGCTTTGGATGCAGGAATGGCTTACTCAGCTTCTGCTGAACTACAGCCTAAAGGTGCAGCAGACAGTTAGAAGCAGTGGAAAGGAAAATTCTCCCAAAGAAAGCGTTTGTTGTATGGTGGTAGCTGGGGCTTGCAGCTTTAGCACGTCTGCTACCAGGTCAGAGCAAGAGAGCAAGGAGGTAGAATGGACACAGCATCTCTGTAAGAATGGGCAAGGAGACCCACTGGGCATTAGCTGTTGGAGCACAAGTGGGAGTATGGAGAATCGGGCCCTGTGTGGTGCTGATAAGATTAAGAACATGGTGTGTAGGTGCATATATTATGTGAATTAAAAATAAATATAAAAAGAAACATACCTTGGAATTAAAGATAACATACTTTGGCTTACACATATGTTCATATGCTGAGCTATTTGATAGGATAGCTGATGTTGTATTTAGCGCCGATCCGCCACAGGGAATTTGGAACTTCTTGTAAATAACCTAGAATGAAAGACAGCTAATTGCTAAAAAGCATAATAAAAAGCACATTAAAATTAAAACATCAGAGAAATGGTGAATATTCTATCAAGTGACTCTTATTCAAGAAAGAAAGCAAGCTGAACTTACCACTATCAGGAAGAATACCATGCAGCTTAGTGAAAATCCACTGGTATAGCCAAGATACCCTGGAAGAAATGAAAAGAAGATCCAATACAAAATTATTTTATTAGCCCTATCTTATTTTTCACTTCTTTCCGCTGCTTTATTAAAAGTTTAAAAGTATTATACATTTAATATGTATCATGAGCTTCTGGACAGGACAACAGCATGTTCTGTTGGTGTGGGAGTCTCCTACCTCGAAGCCTCCTGGCCTTCAGACCAGGAGGTCTTCAGCTTTGCTCTGACCAGTTTGCTTTCCTGAGGGTCACCTTTATGGCAGTTTAATTAATTTTCCCTTTGAAAGGGGACTTGATAATTTAATCAAACCTGAAAATGTGCAATTGTGATCAGAACGTGGCCCAGATTCCCTGACATGAGCCGTGTCAGCTGAGTGTGGGTCATTTCCTCAAAAGCAGCAGACTTCAGCGCCAAAACTTGTTACAGTTTTGAAAAATACATTGTGAACTTACTGACATCTCTGTGGACTCAAACACATTTGAAACTACAATCCTTTATACACACCTTGCTTCAAAGCTCAATGCCTCCTGTTAACCTCACCACAAAAAAATTCCCTATATTATTTTTTGTAATCTCAGTTTGTGAACTTATTTTTACAGACTACATATAAGCCAGAGTTGCCTTATGAAATTAAGACCCTCTTAACTGTAACTTTTTAAATCGATTTCCACAATCGTATGGATAAAGCTGGTTCATACTGAGAGTTTAGGCCTATTTGTTCCTAGACACTCAGAGCTCGGTTTATTCCTGGAGGCTGCTTAGTTTATAAGAACAGCATGTTTTTTTTGAATTATAGTTGAGCTGCTGGTGTGGCTGTCAGTAGCATGAAGTCTGGGCTCCTTTATTGTATTCCCACAATGGCATTTACATCTTACCTAAGTTCTTAAGGAGACATAAAGGGAGGATTATACCGAACGTCACTGTGACAACAAGAAGCCGCTCATCCACGTACCATTCCCTGTAAAAAACAGTAAGAAACCCACCATGAGCACACCTTGAGCCCTCTCTGGTTTTCCTCATGCTCAAGTCATCCTCCATGATTGTTGCTGTTACAGAACTACCTTTGCCCTCCTGACCCTACAAGCTCCTTCAGAAGGAGAGATGGGGGCCACACTTGACCTTTGTAGAGTCATTAAACGTCCAGCCCCTCAAAGGTGACACCACTCTGAGTCAGATAAAGCAGATTTTCATAGTCACTAGGCAAAATACTGCCCTGCTGCCGAGATCAGCAAGTGGGACCGAGAGGTAGAACAATATCCACTCTAACCTGGTATCAGCCACCCTACCAGGATCATGCAAAGGGCCACACATACAGTACGGTGGGCTGGGGAGGGACAGGGGGTACTGCCATGATTCATTTGCTAAAGCACCCAGGCACATGCCTGGAATGCAAACCAGGCTCCTGCGGGCTGGCACGCAATAGCCAGCCTGAGGCTGTCTCTCCTTATGGCAAAGTGCTTTGAATTCTGCTGCAAATCAAGACAGGGGAGAAGGGACAGTGTTAGTGATGTTCTGTATGACCTATTTCCACTGCTTGGTCTAATTTAGTATGAAAGTCTGAGGAATGGGCTCCCTACCTTCTTCTCGTGCTGTACAGCGCAGCACATAACCCACTGCAAAGGATATTTACTGCTATAAAGAAATATTGCCCCTCTGTTGAACAACTGGGTAAATATCAGAGAGTGATAAACGGCAGAAATCTAAGTACAATATTCTGCTGCTGTCATATGCTCATACCAAGGAATTTCATACTGTGGACAGTGCTTTACGGACAAAATCCTCTAAGCTGTGTGCTGATGAATGCAGGGATATACGTGTCAAACTTGCATTGTTACCAGTATCTTCAAGTGTTACCTAACATTATAAAAATCTGGGTCCTATGAAAAGGGGTTTGTACAAATCACAATTTTGCATGAAAATCTGGTGTGTGAATAGAGTAACTACTGATGACTTAACCAGTCATTTCCTATCCATCCTCTTTTCCTTCCCAAAGATGCCTTGGTTTTTATCAACCCTCTGAGATACTCCTGTGAAAATCTGCTTTGACAAACCTAAAGCATCCTAAAGAACTTTTATAAACACATTCTATGCAACGTTAAATTCTATATTCTAATCACCAGAATGAATTCAACTTACCAAAAATTTTCTTCTTTTCCCATTAGAAACTTTATGGCAGAAGGCAGCTCTTTTTTGACTATGAAGAGATAGCTCAACATTGCTGGGGGAAGAAGAAAGTCAGTTTAGAATATGGGTAAGATGATCTGTGGGATAAATGCAGAGAAGCAGCCTGAGCCTTCTCCACATCAGCCTCTGGTGACAGAAGACCTCGGACTGTAACTGAGTGCAAACTACTGATCATTCAGCAGTGTGTCATTTTGAAAGGGTTCCATGCAAAGTGTCAGCTAGGCACTGCTGAGAGAAGGAAGAGCCTGACTGGCCGGTAGCCATAACATCATTACAACATTGCTGTGTTTTTCAATACCCCTCGTCTCCTTTACCTCCAACGTTCTGGAGAGATGTAGATCCAAAGACAATCATTTTCCCTGGGGTACCGAAGACCTGCTCACCCAGCTTTTCATACACCATGCAGCCTGCGTGCAAAGAAATGTGGAGAAAGGTCACAAATACACCAGTGAAAGATGCCGAGTCCAAACACTTATGATCCCTTCTCAGCCAAACACCCATCTCTACAGCCATGTCTGCCCTTTGCAAGTAAATAAGAGAGCTCTCTTGTAATTACGAGGGTTGGAACTTACGTAGGAATGTTTTCTTACGTCTGTAAATGTTATCATTGGCTACCAGTCACATTTGAAATTGAAGCTCTTAATGAGGCTATTTCACCCTGTCTATACCCCCAGTGACATGTTAAGTTCTGGCATCCCCATCCTGGCGTCTTAGGCTTGTGCCCGCAGTAAGAGTGACGTAGAAAGCCTCTTCTCCAGACAAAACCTGGTACAGCAGGACCCACGAGTCAGCACTGGCAGCCTGGCCACAGCACAGTGCCACGATTCTGCGATTTTGTTTGCTTTGACAAAACGATCCTAATAAGGGCAGCCGCTGTTTTGCAGGATGATTTACAGCTTTCTAATGACGAAGCTTTAACTTTATGAATTCTCAGCGTGGTATGTTTTTGGTAAAAGCAGGGAAAGGTGTAAATTATGTCTAAAAACTTCTTTTAAAATATCTGTCAAGCTTGAGAAACGCCTCTCTTCACTGGCTTGTGTCCCCGTTAAATGTTTTTTCCCTTGGCTGTGATTTCGGCTGAGAAAAAGAATGAACGTTGTAAAGATGGGGAGATACATGAGTGCTGAAATACTGCAGATGTTACAATGTACAGATGGTTTTTTAAATGTATCCCATTGTTTGGTTCTCTCTATATTCCCTTATAGCTGACATTTCTACTTTGAAGCTTGTATAAACAGTGAGTTTGATCTTAAGTGTACCAGCAGCGTAGAATCATGGGCTCAGATTGTAGGAGCTAACAGGGCACAAGTGTGTCCACAACGAGACATACGTACCTAATTTAAACAGGCAGCTGCTGCCATTATACACGCTATAAGAGTAACTCATGTGTGTCCATACTGGATATTAAAATATTACAGTGTTCTGGTGCGGAGATAATTAAAAAAATCTGGCTTCAGAGATTGTAACCCAAGAGAAGAGACTCTTGGGCTTCAGAGCACAGTGACAGTGACTTTTAACACTGTAGGTAACTTCTCATTTCTATGTTTAGAATATATTTTGCTTACAGATACACTTCTCTTTGTGAAGGAACCTTTCCCTTCTGTTTTCTTCTAGGAAACCTGCTACTTGATAGCCACAAAGGCTATCAAGAACTTCACACTGACCATCAAGGACAAACTATACTTACAGGTAAGCTTCACCACAAAGATTTGTTGTATGTCCTTTGCAATTGGTTTTGTAGTGTAAAGAAACTATATGAGCTGTTCCTTCTCAGTCACTGAAGACGTCATTTCAAGGTAGCAGAACTCACCCTTTGCTGTATTTTTTTTCTCTTTACAGTGATGGTCAGATGCTGTTCTCCATTGCCATGACATGAATTATTGTTAATTCTGGGCTTCTGACCCAAAATGCCTTAGGCTTTTCTATTGTGGCAGCAAAGTGATAGAAACTCCATCCTGCAGAAAGCACCTGGCCTTATTTGAGCACTTTCCACCTCTTGTACTTTACAATTCTACTGATATGGTATAATAACATCTTAAGTTACCTGTTTCTTTTGAACACACCAACAGGAGATATATTGAATAAATAGACAGCAGCGTCACTGACACCAAAAGCAGCCTACAAAAGAATGGAAAATACAGCTTATTATAAGAGCTGAGCTCTAACATTGCAGTATTTCACATATTGGGTCATATTCCCATTGACACTGAGATATTTTTTATACTATTCTGACGGTGCAAAAAACTCCCCTAAAAACACATGTGATTTACACATGTCCACAGTTTCACTGCACCACTGTGGAGGTAGGAAGCCCCAAAAGCTTCTTTATGTGCCTCCCAGTGCCCAAGGAGAAGGGAGAGGAGGAAAATTAAGGCTTTACTGGCTTCCTTTGGGAATAAAGGCAGAAACCAAGGGCTCATACTTCATCCAGGCAGGGACTGGTGTTCCCTCACTGATGTCACTACCGATCCACAATTTGACTTCATACAGAAGAATTGCAGGAAGTAATGACCAAACTGTTTGTGTAGGGAACTTGCTGGCACAAATGATAATTAGTCAGTGCTGGGGGCTAAGTGCATAAAAACACATTTGCTCATTGCTCCATGTCTTTAAGCCAAGCACCATGTGTGCCTTCCCCTCCAACACTCTGACACACAAAGACCTGATGATGTTTTCATGATGTGTGTGAAGAGCATTCAGAAAATCTGTTGGCAATTCCTCTCTTTATTATGACAACTACCCTCAGGACACGGAGAAAAACAAGCCTAAAATTTAACAGAAAGCAAGCCACTGCCATAGATAGGCAGTGATACATCTTTTCGTAGGAATACATAGAAAGAACGGGATGAGAAGCCTCCTCCCCCACTTTTTATTATTTTTGACTAGAAATACTTCAGCACCAAATAGTGACCCACAAGTTTCCTGGGGCAGGAAGAAACATAAAAGATGTGATAGGAGGAACTGCTCTTTTGCTGAGGGAGAACGATGGTCGACAATAACAACACGTTCTTTGTACAGCCCAAAGGGTGTTGCTCCTCAGGGAGGTAGAGAAGGGAAGAGAGATTGTACTGGCTGAGGTCACTCTGCTCCGTTTTCCCCGCAGAGCCCCTACACCCCTGCCTGCCTGGAGGCACCCCCCCGTACCCAGCTGCTGGGCTGATTCACTCCCAGCCCCAAATGGCGTCGGCTCTGCATGCCAGCGTCGAGTCTATTTTAATATTAAAAGCTCCCGTTTTTCAAGCACTGAGCTCATGGCGCCTTTGCAGTGGTAAAAATAACACTACCAAGCAGCCAGGTATTTATCTGATCCGTTGTCCTTAGCTCCCTGTAGGGCTCTTACAGAGACACTCGGCATTTTCATTAGCGCTGCCATGAAAAACTTGTTTGTGTTAGGACTGTGGTATGGACAGGGATATCCACGCCAGAACCACCCCTTGGAAAGGAATGGAAATGTCTGTGCCACTTGTGCTGCAAAAATTCAAAACAGAAGCAGGGGAGCTTGCACTGCAGTCCCAAAAGCACTCCCCTACTTTTCCATTCTGCCTGCTTTCAAAGCAGCGCTGGCAGCTATGCGAGCAACCGGCTCACACTGAAGTCCCTGCCCCACAACGAATCCAGAATGAACGGTTTAGGGCAGGGGACTGACATGGTGCTGGGAAAAACAAACTGTCCCTGCGATGCCACTGCTGTTTGCTCCCAGCTGCCACATTACCTGGTCAGCTGAAACATGTTCTGTCTCCAGCACTCTGTGGAACCCCGGGTTTTGGGGCCAGAAGTCCTGTGAGGGTTGTGGAGTCACCTGCCTTACTGCACAGAACAGCTGTAAGCCCTTCTAAGGTATCGGGTGCAGAAGAGCGTTTGCCACTGTACAGACACTCAGAGGAACCGCCTGCCCCAAACCTCTGGAGGAGCTGGGCTACCTCTTTGTGACTGCTTCCAGCCAACCCTCGCAGAAACAACTGCAGAAAGCAGTGTGAAACTTCAGTTGTAGTCTCACACCATGCCTCATCCAACAAGCCCCTCCCTGTGCCTCAGCAGGGTTTTTCAGATCAGATGCTGAGCTGGGCTAACTTCAGGCTGAAGGCAACTTGCACTTGGCTGGCCCACAGGTCTCTGCAATGTGATCCATCACTCCAGGTCCTGGCTTTCCAGGATGAAACCACAAGCAGCAACGAGTGCTCCTGCCATCCCTAGGTGTCCTGGCCGTTCTCTAACTTTGGAAGCCTTTTGTGCCATCTTTCTGCCGCAAGGTTTCCTCCCCTTTTCACATACAGCAAAAGATGTTCTTCTTTGGTCTAGGCTGTAGTTTTCAACAATACTGGGATGAAGTTCCTCTGAGCTCCTACCTCAGTTGTTTTGCCTAGAAAGCATGACATTTTGCTATGCCACTAAGTTAGGCAAATAGGATGTGAGAGTGTACTGTGTTTATTTTGCATGTCTTGTGCCAAGGATCCAGGATCTTAACTGATCCAGGTGTGCACCGCAGTGCACACTTCCCACTGTCAGAGCTTAAGAGTTGTGAATGTGGAAATCAGGTTGGGTCTGCTTTGTTAGCACTGAAAATGCTCCTGTAATTTTAACTCCTCTGCTTTCTGTTTCTCAGGGATGGTGCATGCCAATACTGGATAAAGCAACCCAGAAACTTTCCAGAACTGTGCTACTCAAGAGCAATGGATTTAAGTGCTTTCTCATGTGCAAAACGTAGTGAAAGTATTTCTAGGGCTCCAGTCACTTGTACAGCAGAAATGCGATAGCAACAGCAGAACTACATGTTTATGGGGAAAATGCACTGAGGGAGAGTGTGAGAAGAACTGGAACGCTAATGGAACAGGCTTAACGCTGAGATTACTGCACAATAAAAGAACATTTAAAGCAGTTCAACTCTCAGGCATAACTACAGACGCCACTTTAGGATCCTGTATCTGCAGGCTTCAGAGGGGAAAGATCTGCTAGCCTGGCCAGTTAGGTCCTGCTAGCGTCCTTACCTTTGATCTCAGCGGGCCCATCTACCTCCAGATCAATGGATCTCAAGGCATTATAAAGCTAGGAAAACCAACTGCCCACTTTAAAATGCACCCAGTTAATTCTGTAGAGAATAATGCTGCTGTTTACTCTATAAAACCTCTACAATCAGGCTGGGCAGTTTTTAGTACAAGTTGGTGGTGCAGATCTACACACTCAGTACTCTGACCAAGATGAGCCCAGTCACCATCACACGTTGATAGAAGTTTCTGGGTCACATCACTGTGATCTATCGCATTTAAAAGAAATTGCCTTTTTACATCCTTCAGACCAAACACATTTCCCTTAATGAGATTACAGAGTACTAAAGCAGTAAGGAGGAACTGAGGGTGCTCCTCGCTCAGATGAGACACCTATGATCGCAGGAGAGGTAACAAGGCTGAAGAGAAGTAACTTCTTTTTTTCCTGGTTACAGAATTTTTTGCAATTGCCAGTCTGTGCACAGAGATGGCTGGTCAGAGCATGAGTGAGGTATCACATACTAGTTAGAGTACTTGGTAAAAAAGGTAGTAAAAATAAAACAAACTCAGTCCCTCTGCATAAGAAAAACCTGAGTTAGAGCCCAGCTACTTTACAGCCTAGCTTAATGACAAGACAAACACAAGACTTCATACATTCCTAATATAAATGCATTAGCTCCTTGGATTACTCCTAGTTTTCACCCAACCACAGCAAACTGTAAGGTAGCAGCATGGATTTGTCTATCCCAGCACAAAACCCAAAAGCAGATGGCTATACATACCACTTTGGCCATCCGCTCTGCTACATGTAGGGCTCAAGTTACATATTTGCCCAAAAACCCCTAAGAAATAACAAAAGTTCTAGATTTTTAGATTTGACATTCAAGAAATGACACATCTTCAGAGTAATCTGTAAACTCAATAACCGTGTTGAACAGTTCTCAAAGACTGTAAATTACTTTATTTCTTCCCTCAATGAACATTTATCACCAAAATCTGCACACAATTCCCAACTGGTTTCTTAACAATCACTTTTCACAATGAAACGTCTCATACTGTGATCCAGAATAACACAGAGTAACACTGTGTCTTACTCATTCGCTGGCACTATTTCATTTTTAAACTATAAAATTCTCTTTTACAAAATGCCTCTTTTTTTTTGCTGGAGTCAAGTACTCTACCTCAACTCCTTTTTTATACTAAAATCTTGGCTATATTTATGTTGGCTCTCAAGGACTCTCACATAAGAAACTGAAGAATCTGTGGGAGTGAGATGAAAATATTATATGTAACATATAAAGGAATATAAACATTCTTTTTCTTGGCTAAAAAAAAAAGCAGTTATTGCACCATGCTTTGATGAAAGCTCCGGAGATCCTGTGACAAAGTAAAGAGATAGGAACTATCCCACTGCAACTATTACGATGGAATATTTCTGATGTATGTCTAGCTTGTGGACCATAGGGAAAAATCCCTGGCTAGGATCAGGTCAGTAGTATATAACATGGACTCAATTTGCTCTGGCATTAAAAGTAGTCGGTTTTCCACCCCAAAAAACTGACTGAAAAAAAGCAGCCCAAGACTTGTAGCTAACATTTTCAGGCTCGGATGCCATACTTGATTGCAGATGGACTATAAATCCCTCTGCTTGCTGGCAGCACACACATTCTTTATACGCAGCAAAACTGCACACAGAACAGCTACTCACCACGTGAATACTTACAGAAAAAGGAGAATTCCTGTGTTGGCCAGGGCAAAAGCGAGACCCAAAATCCCACTGCCCATAATTGCATTGCTGAGGTTGAAGACGGACATCCCCAGTGAAGTAGTTCCTGGGATCTGGAGAAGTAGAGACAGATGTGTCAGCAACAGCTTGGAACAACTCCTTCGTTTTGCAACGTTATCAGATATAAGCAACCACTGCTATGGAAACAGCAATAAAAATTAGTTTGAGAAGGGAAAAAGTGTAGCTGAACCCTGTCACAGCTACATCTCATCACCGTCCTACAGCTTTCGTAAACAGACGCAAATGGTACAGACAAGACACAACTTATGCTACACTTTCAATTTTAAACCCCATCTTTCACTGCATTTGTGAAACATCTCAGGCACGTGATTTATATATATATTGTAAGGCCACAGGGAACCACCGGGACTTCCTGCCTAACACATGCCAGAGGGATTCCCTTGCCTCAACTCAATCAAAATGCTTCAGTTTTTTTAGGTTTGGTTTTTAGGTTTGTTTTTAAGTGCTGAGCAGTTCCTACCGGCACCCAAATCTCAGCTGTGACTGTGTGTGTGTCCAGCACTTTGGAAGATCATGCCTGAAGGCCCTTATACAGAGTTCATATACACAACACAGAGTTCATTTTGACAGGGAGAAAGGCCGCAGGAGAGACTTACGTATTCATCGCATTTCTTCTTCTCCAGGTGGCTGTTTGTGAGACTTCGTCTGCTTTCTCGATCCGAAATAAACTTGCTGAAAGAAGTCAGAGGATTTATTTCCAGCAAGCATTTAGAAAATGTGAACACATTAATTCCATGAGCAGCATGTGATTACAAAATATGTGATGTATAAAAACTGTATGCGAAAAGAGGTCAAACTCCTAACTATTTAATGAGCCAGAATGTGCTTCACTGATACCAACATACACTGAGCATCAATAAAGGTAGCACGTAGTGAAAGAGCAGCACCAATTTTGTGGATGGAAAGCAATTTGTCTGCATAGACACTAAGAGGAGATACTTCTCCAGGTGTCCTTCAGAGGTGCCTGTGACCAGCAGCCCCTCTCTCAACCCCTGCCCCCAATGCTAGCATAACCAACGCCATTTTGTAAGGCGGGCAGCTGTTCTCTGTGACTGAGTGGGTCATGTATTCATCCTCTATCCTCATCATCAGGCCCTGAAGGTTCTATTAACCAAGTCGACAAAACAAACAGATCTCTTCTTCCCATCCTTATTGGTCTAAGACTCCAGGGTATCAGCCTAATTACTTCCCTCCTCGCACCAGTCTTGGAAGATCCCAGGGACCCATCCCATGAAGTGGTGGTGATGGCCCCCTCACGGAAGAGGGAAGAATAACAGCACCCAGAGCACTGACTGTAGAATCAAACAGGTACATGTCCTAAATGGGGAACTCGGACCAGAGCTGCTGCTGGACAGTGAGACCTGGGACCACTGATAGCCAAGGACACCCTCACTGTTCTCTGCTCCCTACAAGGACTGAGGGTGCAACTGGTCTTCTTTTATATGACTTCTGAGTCTCCGTTATTATTGTTATGTTGGTACAGCAAACTATGCATTAAGATTTGACCTGATCTGCAGGGGGTCCAGGTGATTAGAAATTTTAAGTTGTATTATAAACCCTGTACTGTGTTACTTACAGGTTGTACTATGCTGTTTCTTCTTGTGGAAACCCCGTGCCATTCTAATAATAAATTCTGTGCTATACTCATCACAATATGTTCAGAAAACAAAACTTTAATTGAAACTGCAATCTAGTGCCATCACCATTTTGCCAAGGATGCCTAAAATCACCTGTCTGTCCCCTCAGTGTTGGGGACCCTAGGAAACCTTAAATGATCACCCTAGGGTTGGTATGGCTGGAGTTAAGAGGATGAAGAGGTGCTGCATGCCTGCACCACCCGGCCCACCCTGAACATGCTCTCTTGGGTGTGCTGGCCTGGGCTAGGGAATTTTCATTTAATAAGACTTTAAAAACAAAACTGAATGCACCATGCTGCAAAATTAAGCACTTCTGTGGAGGGAAGTGCCCTTCTTGTTCTGTGCCCTTGATATATCCAAGTTTAGGAACTTGGCGTCACCAGACCAAGGTTTGCCTTCTGCTGCTGTGTCGGTATCCTTGGGATTTACGACACTTCTGATTTGGGTGAGCTGTTATTTTCTCCCAGACCCTCTCTTCAGCAAACATTTGAGTTTGTACAATGCATTCTTTCAGCTTTTCATCTTTTCAAGGTTTATGCACAACTAAATCCCTGGCATCTTTGTTAATCCACAGATGGCTCTCAGGCTGCAGTGGCTAATGCATCAGCCAGCACGTTGCGTACCTAAGCAGAGGTTGCCACCAAATGCCAGAGGCCCTTTTTGCTGTGGGTAAATTAAGATGGGTCTTCTTAAATTAAAACAAACAGACAATGCGCTGACCACAAAGAGTGGCACTGCTGGTCCTTTCCCACAGCTGGGAACGTCTTCTGAGTGGGGACGTGTAGTCCAAGCCGTGACTGGAGACATCATCTGATGACATCCAAAGGTATTCAGGCTGGTAATACAACTGTGAACTCATCAAGACAGAGCTCTATTGAACTTCTGTACCACCCGGGTTGTGGCTATACTACAATATGTGCTAGTACAGCTTCTAAGGGTATGCTGAAGTCATGCAGTTGTAGTGCTGCTGGCTTCTGCGGCTGACACGCTGGGCCCCGTGTCTGTCTCTAACATTCTGGGTACTACATATGTGTTTTGGGTTTATCCCTTAGATCTGGGCATAGCTGGCAAAATGTTAGGGCTTACCAGCCCTAACACAGTTGGAATAGATGGCTGAACTTCCCCCACTGTTTTAAGAAGTGTAAACCAACCATTTCTGAGATAGACCGACCCAAAATTAACTTTCCAAAGCTCACTGTGTAGGTATTTCATCCTCGTGGAATAAAATCTCAACCCAATTCAGACTGTGCGGGTTTTTTTCTTTTGATGTCTGTTTAAAGCCCATCTCTTGAACACAGGCAGCAGAGTGTGAACAGTTTGAAAAAGACATTCCATCTCTCTCTCTCTCTCAACACCCTGCAGGCAATTTGTACAGGCAGGAGCACAGAGAAGAGTTTTGTCTCTTTTGGATTTGTATGTGCTGCTGGGAACATCTGTGGACTTTGCCTTCTTCTGTCATTTATGGAGAGCATGTGTCGTTTCAGATTTTGTCAGAGTTATGACACCAACAATTCTCCGCATCCCTCTGCTGCCAATGCCCCCTTAATAATTACAAAAATAAAAGATCTGTAGATACTATTATTTCCACCTGGTACTAAAATTCAATGAAAAACATTGTTACCTAACTAAAACATGATAAAGACAACACTTGAGTAATACTGCCTGAATATAAAGTGAACGTGGGGCTTTCCATAGGAATATTTTTGACAGAGTAAACAGCTTCTTCAGAACTCGTATCTCCTCTGGCCAATGAATACAACATTTCCTCCTGGATGGGACTTTAAAAGAAACTGGTCTGACTTGGTAAGTTGATCCGAAGTATTTTATTTTGAGCTAGTCCTACATTAAAATGGAGTGGGCTTGCTGTCCAACCTCTCATCTCTTATAATAAAGCTGTGCTCCTCGTCCACCCCACGTTCACCATGTCACATTCTTCTACATTTATGCTGAGTGATATGCAGGGGAGGGCAAAGCCAGACATGGGAATGTGGCCCTGGGCTCCCACGTCACACCTTCTACAAGGTACACAGCATTGCACCCAGCGTTTTTACAGGGTGGGCTTCTCAGCCCCAGGATGGCTTGCCCAAAAGCTCGGCAGCCATGCAGTGGTGAGGGATGCGGATTCTGCCTGACCTGGAGGCTGTGCTGCATTTGCTATTGCAGGCAACTTAACCTGCAAGTCCAGACGAGAATGATGCCTCAGGACCACGCTCAGTAGGTGGTACAGCTGTACCATATGACAGCCTAAGTTTTCCATAAATTGAATGTGATGCTGAACATCAATTAAAAAAAAAAAAAAGAAAAAAAGAAAAAAGGAAAAAAGAAAGTATGGGGAAGATAACCCAGAAACTAATTTTCACAGAATTTTCCTTTTTATAAACCTTTTTTCATTTCAGGCTGGTTTCCCCCGCCCCTACAGCAAATGAAAGGGAACACATGTTGGAATACTGGAATTTCTAGTTAAACCGTGACTTGCATCTGCTCTGCTTAATAGATGTGCTTAGAAAAGGAGCTGTTCACTGTCACAAAATGTTGTATGTTTGACCTTTATAAACATGACATGAATGAAGTGAAAGGGTTGTTTACTCCAGCCTCTCCCAGCCCTCCCAAGGACGACTGGACACTGTGACAGGTGCTGTGGAAACGCGCGGTAGGATGGTCTGTGCCATCAAAGCCTTGTGACTCCCTGACAAGCCTGAGATCCATTTGTTCTGTTTGTCGTCTTCATTTCAAACACTTTGCTCGTCATTAAAAAAACATAACCTCTTCTTCTGTGTTTCTGGCTTTCCTGTTGTGTTTCCTACATCACAGCTGAGTCTGGAGAAGAGAAGGCTGCGGGGGGACCTCATTGCAGCCTTCCAGTACATGAAGGGAGCTTATAAGCAGGAGGGGATTCAACTTTTTAAAAGGATAGACAATGGCAGGACAAGGGGGAATGGATTAAAACTAAAGGAAGGAAGGTTTAGATTAGATATTAGGGGGAAGTTTTTTACAGAAAGAGTGGTGAGGTGCTGGAATGGGCTGCCCAGAGAGGTAGTGGATGCCCCGTCCCTGGAAGTGTTCAAGGCCAGGTTGGATGGGGCCCTGGGCAACCCTGTGTAGATCCAGGCCTGAGGTTGGTGGCCCTGCCTGTGGCAGGGGGGTTGGAGCTCTGTGATCCTTGGGGTCCCTTCCAACTCATACCATTCTATGATTCTATGATTCTATGAGCAGCTAATACAAAACTTCTCATATCATTAATAAAATACCCTGGATGAAAACCAATCGGCTCATCCTTGCGATGCATAAAGCCTCACGGTTGGCTTGGGAAGAATTTCTTCATTTAATTCTTTTCCTGGTTTGATTTAGTGCAAAGTAGAAACTCAGTGTTGTTGATGAAGTGGTTTTAAAAGGCCCGTGTTTAACTATGGCTTCCAAATTTAATTTGTTGAAAGACTTGAATGAGAAATTTTTGATTAAGGTGATATCCTCGAGCTAACCATTTCAGCTAAGCAGACCTAGCCAAAAACCGTTTAGCCATCCCAGATACGTTTGAACATAATTAAGTTAAAGCAGTATTTGACAATGCCTTAAACATTTGTTAGAAAAAACTAGCTTTGCCAAGATGACAAAACTTTATCCTTAGGCAGCTTCTTAAACTGAGCTCTAGCTAAAGCAATTGCAAAGATTTCCAGGGCAGGCAGGAACAAGAAACGTAGAAGAAACCTTAAACCTTGGTCTGGCTTACGCTATAAAACTTGGACCAGATCTGGGTATACCTACTAGCAACCTGGTTAACTGAACAAGGCGTGCTGATAACTTATATGAGTAGCTGTAAAATAAGAGAGGCATTCAGCCAGCAGCTTCCAGAGGGCACAGTCGTGGTTACAGAAAAGGAGGAGGTCATCTAAATACTGGTTTAGTGACGTACAGACTCTTATAGCTGTGACACATGGTTAAAAGTCACCAAATCCGTGTCTGGATTTGATGCTCAAGGCTCTTTGTCGACACTCCCAAAAGAAACTCAACATCTGCACACAACCTCCCCCTGCTAATACAGCCCCTTCCAAACAACATCGCTTCCCTACATACAACTGCATGCATAAATCCATATTTAGGCCACAAAGAGGCTGGACATTCAAGGGAAACTGGAGAATTCTTTTCCCATATCATGTACCTTCTCCAAATGGTCCTTAAAAACTGCTCTACATTGAGCTTGAAATATTAAGCGTTGGGAGAAAACAAAAAAAAATTTGAAATGCAATAGAGAGCACAAAACCATCAGGTTGAAACAAGAAGTTAGTTGAAAATTACAGATCTAATCTAAAGCTCAAGTGAAATCAACAGAAAAAAATCCCAGTGATTTTGGCGGACTGTGGCGTTTCACAAGGCCTCCCACCCTGTGCCAGGCAGCGCCAAAGGACTCCTTCCGTATGCTCGTTAACCTCCTATTCCACAGAGACAGGGCACTTCCCAAAATAGCCATAGACAGCGAATAACCACATCCCTTCAGGACGTGTTTGGTACGGGGTATGGAGCAGGGTCTGGCCTCCTGCTCCCCACCCGTGTTGGAGGCTTTTGCACAGGGCAGTGGCCATGGGCAGCACAACCCCAGGGGATTCCGACGGGGCTGTGCCACTGTCAACGTGCTGCAGAGCTGGAATCTGTGGTCAGGGCAAGCTGTCTTGAAACTCTTGGTTTAGACATGGAGAGGAACATGAACACGCAGGGATATGTAGGGAAAAATACTTGTGTATGGGATGCGTGAGCGAGTAGCTATCCCGCAGGGACCTCAGCAGGATAATACACAACTGTGAAGGGCCACATCCTCTAAGAAAATGATTCTCTGCAGAGGAAAGAAGTTATCCAGAAGGGAATGAAAAATTGTGAGACCTGTTCTCTGCCTGAAAAGCCAGAACAGTAACCAGAAATTCTGTCTCTGAGATTCTGACACTTTTTCCTCACCGCACTTTTCTCCTCTCCTTTCCTTTGCAGGCAAGTCTGGATCCGACCCAGACCACGCCACGCTTACTACACCCTAACTCCACAGAGCACATTGTGGCTGCTGAGGATCGGGCACACATGGAAAGCTCCTTCCCCACCCTCTATAAACATTCGCAGAAAGATGGCAGTGCTAACAGGGTGTTTGCTTGTTACTGGTGGCACCAGCCAAAGCATTGGGGAGGCGCAGCCAGCCCTGTACAGCCACTCCTTCTCCTCTCAAGTATATAAATCCTCATCAGGCTCCAGGGAGCGAATTTACCACTGTCAGCCCCTGAGCTCCTCGCCTTACCGAGTGAGCCAGCAGGAAAGCAAGCAGGTTCATACTGGAACTGCTCTGTTTTTGGCAAAGTCAGTTGGGAGGTCTTTCTTTCTTTTCTTGCCTTTTTTTAGGGTGTTTTTTTTGGGTTTGTTTTTTTTTTTTAACAGAAGTGGTTTGCATTTCGTTCTGGCACTTTCCATCAAAGCAGTTGCATCAGAAAATTCCTGACCGGCTCTAATCTTCATCGGTGCAGCTGTGCTGCGGTCGCACTGCTACACAGCGCAGCTGGCGACAACCCCAGGACTTCCCCCTGGGTGGGCGGTGGTGGGAAGTGGGGGTGTGCAGGCTGCCACCCTTCTGATGTGGGGCTCGCTGGAGCTGCCAGCCAGGGCCCCCTGCTCAGTCCCAGGCTATACAGCCAGGTTACGCTCATTTGGGAAAAAAAGCTTTTAATTTTGTTTTTACACTAGAAAATGGGTTTCTCTGGGAAGCCAGAGAAGCTGCTGCCAAAAGGAAGAACAGGTAAAAGGAAAAGTTATTAAAGACCATAAACACAGGCTGGGGCAGCCCAGCAGTAAAGGAGTGGGATGATGTGCTGTCAGAGGCTTCCCAGCAGCACCACTGCCAGGCAGGGCTGGATTCCACGCAGGCAACGGCCAGACGGCGTGCTCCACCTTGGTTTGCAATATTTGAGCAGGAAGTTTGATCAAAAAACCAGCTCCTTGTTTTACAGCTCACAAAACCCAAACAGGGTCCGTCAGCAGGTGTTGGCTGTAAACAGGGACAACTCAGCAACTGGTGGAGGCTGAAGAACCGCTCTCAGGTGGAACAAGCTGCTCTTTGAAATTACTCTACAGCTTATAGGAAAAGTCTACAGCCTAATTTAAACAAATGCAATGATTTTCATCAATATTGATAAATAGATGTATTTTTTCAAACTTGACACATGCTAGTTGTACATCTCTGTTAGCCATCCTTACTTCAGGGAGCGATGGCTGCTGCCCGGTTTTACCTTGCCAAACTGAGAATGTGGACTGGGATTACAGTTGCTGCCAGTACCACCAGCTGTAAATCTCCAGAAGCTTGGGTGCACGAAAGTGGCCGGGCAGGTTAAAATTATCATATCAGAGACCAAAGGTCAACAAAGCTGTTTGCCCCAAATTATGCCATTGGTCTAATTGTATTAATTATTATTACTTCTTTGCAACTGTGCAAGCAGACATTTCAAAATGTTGGCTTTTTGCTACATTATATGTTTGTGCATTTTATTAAACTAATTTGAAAGATTCAAAACGATGAATAAATTGCCACTCTGTTTGCTTTATCTGCTGTTGCAGCCTATGCCCAACAGATGTCACATATGAAATTCAAATTACATCTTCAAATGGAGCATGACTTGATAATGAATAATTCAAGGCATATACTGAAAATTAGAATGCTGTTTTTAAACAGTGTGTTTCTTAGCACAGGCAGCATCAGTGGAAAAATACTCACCTATTTATCTGGCCATTTTCCACCTCCGTGAAATCATTCGAATCATTGCTGATGTTATCATCTTCAGGGACAGTCATATTCTGCAATTCAGTCAGTTCTAATCCAGCTTTAAAAGGCATCCTGGGTGAGGAACTGTAGGTATCCAAGTATTTCTCCAAATATTAGTGTTTGGTTGGTATCTCGTGAGTAAACTGTAGCCACAGTGTCAGCAACCTAAATAAAACACAAGAAAAAAAAACCCCAAAGATGTATACCACCAACAGCAGGCTATATCACCAGAAGAAACCAGTGAAACCTGGACAAGAGGGACTTGCCTTACCAACCACTTCTGTATTGTTAGAAGGACCTCAGGTTATAACCTAAATGTGCTGTAGTTACAGTAGTAATCTTATATGCCCTAATGAGATAACTTCAGTAACCTTACAAATTTGCTGGTCTCTCAACCAACTGCTGAAGACAGTACTTGTATAAAAAAAAACAATGAGCAAACAAATCCTATTTGTTTCAGGAGAAACTACTAGCTAGCTACAAATTAAGCAAATTCAGGAATAAAAAATGCTTTGCTTGTCCAAATCCTACTTCGATATTTGGTGTTCTTCTTCCATATGTTCTCCATGTTGCTTAAAAACATAAAATATCCTGCGTCCATGCCGATAGTAAGTGCATGTAACAGAGGGACAGTTATCCCAGCACTTGGTTCTACTAAAATAGGTATTCCAGGTATTTGAATACATTAAGGCTTTTCGGTAAAAAGATCAGACGCGTCAGCCACAGTGACGTTACTCCCTCCTCATCAATGCAAATCAACCTAAACCCCAATATTTTCCAGAGTCTGATCACCCTCGTCCGAGCTACAACTCCAGCGTGGTGCTGTCAGCTAACAGGACTTTCTCCACAAAGAAGCTCCTGCGCCACAACTCTCTCAGTTCCCGTTTTGTGAATGAATTTTCTGCAGTACTGCCAAACAACAATTCACCCTGGGGTACGCGGTGAACACTCAGATGCCAGATTAATTTGGGGATATTTTGAAATTCTCAGGACTGCCTCAAAACCATCAAGCTGGAAACAAAGCAGCAGGAGCATCCCCAGCTCTCTCAGGGCACTGTGTCGAGGTAGGAGGCTGCAGTTCACTTGGTTCAGCCATTTCTCTGTTTCAAATCAAATTCACAGAACCCTATACTTCTGGTTTATACCACGTCCCCACCATGCCAAAAAAAGGGCTGTGCAAATGAGCATTTCTCTTCCCCCTGTAAAAACTTTCTCAGAAATTTAATACTCTCTTGAAGCTTACACGTGCTCTTAACATTTCCTCAAGAGCCCAAACTGCCCAAATTTCAGATGCAAAGTTTAAAGGCAAGCCTTCTGGTCTAGGGAAGGACCTGTTCTTTTCCACTAAAAGAGCAACTATGCCTATGGTTATGGTGGAAGATGGGGCCTGGTCCTGCGTGGGGGTGGGTATGAGTTGGGTCCCTTTCAGCTACTCTGCAGAAGAGATTTCCACTACAGATACCAGGGGGACAACCACCCAGTTATTAAAATGATGTAGTATTAATAGTAGTAATAATAATAATAATATAATGATGATGATGTTGCAGACTGGCAAGCAGAGGGTGGTTTCAGCAGTGACATTCTGGAACAATCTTCCCAGAGGCTGTGAGGATAAAATAGTCTACCTATTTTGGAAGGGAAGCGTGATCTTTTTATAAAAGGATAAAGCCACAGGAGACAGTGACTGCTGAGGTGGTAAGGACCAAGCCCACTGAATCCTGAAGCTTCTTGTGACCGTGAGTTCCTAAAATATACAATTCCTTAGTAGATGTGACAACCTCTGTACCAAGATCTGTATCCCCTGGCACTTAAAAACCAGTGTAAAGGTTCAGGCAGAGCAGCCTTCCCTTTGGGCGCTGTTTTGCATCACGGTCCCTCAGGAGGATTTTTCAGAACTGCCTTGACATTGCCTGTGCTTAATAAATTCCCCATTAAGTGCTTCCAAAGCACGTGCTGAAATTAGCGCTCCTGTGAGGCAGACTGTGTGCTGGAGAGCAGACTTCACAGCTCGCTGACGTGTGCAGCTTCTGCTTTGCTGCTCTGGCCCCTCCGTAGCCGAAATGCTGTGAGGCTGAACCGGCAGAAAAATGGCTGGCTGGTTTGTTCACAACAAATCCTTGCAGTGCAAATAATCTTTTTATTCCTTTAGTTTGCTTGTTTTTAACCAAAATTCTGATTCTGTGAAAAACTGACTGAATGAAGACACAGCAAAAACCTTAGTGCAAGCAGTGCCAGGTGACCCACAGCAGATCCCAGGTTTCAGGCAGACAAGTTGCCCCTGAAGCAGCATGACAGCACGCACACCTTTCCTCAGGTTCTTGCTGGATTAAGTGATTTACTAAAAAAAAAAAAAACCCACCCCAACAAAACAAACCCCTGAAACAAAAATACATTGGGTTTTGAAGAGAGCGGTGGGGCTGGGGATGGAAACTTTCACTGTCACAGCATGTACTCATCACAGATCTTTGGCAAAGGATAACTACCTCATCCTTAGCACCTCCATCTGCAAAATTAGGATGATAATAGCGACAATAACACTCAGTTTCTGAAGCACTTTCAGATTCAGAGGAAAAGGGTGACAGAAGTGTGATACCTGGAAAAAAACCCACGCTGCAAACCTCCAATTTTGCGCACAGATAACTTTACCACAGACATATATGGGGCAAACCCTTTGTCACTGCTAATCGCTCTAGGTACCCTCCAGCATTAGTGGAGTGGAGGTGGTCACATGAATTTCACCCCCAAAATCGCCTATTTAAAATTTCAAGTTCACAGATATGACAAATCACAGAGTCTAAATAAAATCTACAGTCCCTAAGGGTGGGCTTGAAATCAACCAGCTTTAATTCTACAGGTTGAGGGTCCACTCCAGGCTAATTGCTTGGTCTCTACAGTGGAGCCTGGCAGTGCCAGAGGACAATCCACCTTGGCCCGCAGGAAGGGTTTGCAGCCATGCTGAGCTGCAGTCTGCAAATATGATAGCTTTGCTTCCAAAGGGAGCTTCAACACTGAGGTACCTGGGCTAAGCAAGTTGCTATGTCAGGTGTAGGTGCCACTAGTGATGTGGGAAGAAAAAAACAGCGTGGTTCAACTAATAAAAATACACCGTATATTGACGCTGACCTACACTGAAAGCAGCATGGCAATATCCATTTTTTTTTATGGCCTTTTCATTCAAGAAGTGTCATAAAATACATGAAAATTAAAAAAACCCAAACCAACCAAAAAAACCCTCACAACTTATACTGACAAAAGTTACTCTAGATTGAACTTTACTCCTAACTAACTCACAGTGAAAGCAGTAATTATCTTAACAGTGACTGTTGTAAGTCCAATCACTTTCATTCACTGTTCCTACTACTCTGCCCAGCCTTAAACCTCAGGGAAAGAAAACTTCCAGATACCTGCCACCACACCTGTCTCTCCAGACACACCCATAGTAAATAAACAAGAATAAGTAAGAATTTTGCTCCTACTTCAAACTTATCTACTTGGGAAAACACTCCTTCTTGAAGCAGGAATCACTCTGAGAGAAAACCAGGAAAGAGCTAATGACCCTTCTCAAGGAACCTCAAGTGTCTGTGTCTGGCAGTGGATCCATTTTAGTAGAGAAAGCATTGCTCTGGCCTAGGAGTTTGCCTTTCTCTCTAAACATCCCATGACATGTCTTGTAAAACCCATCACAGATAATTTATTCATTGTGTGCTCCTTGCAGAATATGGGAAAGACTGCAACTGGTCACAGACTTCAGAAGGAAGACTGTGAGATGACACAAGAAGATAAAGTGAGTTATTTTTTCTCAAGGACGCCGAGACCTTCACAAGCCACTAAAACACATTCCAAAAACTGGGGTCATTTTCTCTGTTGCCTTCTAAAACATTAAAAAAATAAATAAATATTGAAAAGTCCCTGCAACTCCAGTTTTCTGAACTGTTAAAATTCCCCAACAGCAGTAATAGACTCAGAAAGTTTGTGTTTGAAAAAAATGTGACAATATAGACAGTCTAGCTTGATTTATTCCACTGGGTCTGCTGTTCCCTTTTTGGGGCTGTACCTGAAAGAGGTGTAATCTCAGAAAACCCCTTGCTAGAAGCTGTTTTTGTCACTCCTGGTGGTTATGCTGATGACTTAATTTACAGGGTGGGTTGGGTTTTTTTTGTTTGGTTTTTTTAAAAATATCCTGTCAGTGACATCATTCAAAAAAAGGTGACCCAGTATATGGGAGGTGTTTGGGTCAGACATCACCTTGTCTTGACCATCTCTGGATATGGTTTTTGTCACATGTGCCCTTGCACACTCACTAGGCCCTTCATTCACTGTGCACTTCCCCACAGTCAAACTGTCTCAGGGCTGGCAACTATCCAAGACACGCTAAGCAATTTTCACTATGGAATTCAAGATAATTTGCTTAAAAGCTGAAATATGACTCAAATTTCTTCTCAAAGGGAGTTTTGCCAAGAACTCCTCTTGGTCGGTTACAAGTCATCAGTACCCAGCGCTTGAGTTTCACACAAGCTGTTTTCATTCCTGCAAAGCCTGAGATGTGATACGCCTTTCTTTGCTCACACTTTTTCAAGTTCTTTCAAAGAAGAGCAATATGACCAGTAAGACTCCACAGATATAAATAATAAAACACCGAGCCTGAATCTCTGTGTATGGACTATTCAGCTGAATGACAAAAAGCAATAATAGGCTCTAAACGTAACAGTATCGCGCTGAGAGGCGGGGAAGAACTACCTCCTTTCTGTGTAGCATTAGTAACACCTGACATGCAGAACATAAAGCTCCTGGTTTACTCCTCGTCTACAGGAAGGACGAAAGGGAGAGATTAGAGAAGAGCCACCGAGATAACAACGGGCTTGGAAATTAAAGACTGACTCACATCCACTGAGCAAACATCTGCAGTGCTTGAAATGTCATTGCCTCCAGCTCATCGGTACTGCCCCGAAGCAGCGGGCTGCAGAGGAAGGAAGCGTGTTCACCCCCTGGGGCCCCAACAGCAGCCCAGCACCGGTTGGGCTTGATGCTGCCATGGAGAACCACCGAGGTGCTGGCCCGTACCCATTCTGCCCACTGGCAATGCTGCCAGGCTGTGGGCAGTGCTGCGGGCAGTGTGGCATCCAGAAGGCCTTCCAGCTGCTGCAGCTGTTTGTTTGCTTGGCGGCTGCAAGCCGTCACCTTTCATTTTCAGGCTTCTTCTCTCTCACACAGCCCCCACAGTGTGAGGGATGGAAACAGTTAAACTGTAACTGGTTGGAGGGGGAAGAGAGAAAAAACCCCCAACAAGTGACAGAAGACATGAGAAGGAAGCTCAGAGAAGGATGCTGTAAAACAGAAGTGATGAGTACAACGGTGGATTCTCAACCTTTCTCTCTGCACTGCGCGACCTTGCGCTGCCACAGGAATACGTTCCAGCTCTGCCCCATCCCTCTCCATGCTGCCATAAAGAAAGGGAAGACAGTCCCAAATTAAGTCTCGACAGGCTACTCAGCTGATCAAAGGCAGGCAAATAAGAAATCTGAAATCCCAGTCTGATTCACCCAGTGATTCATTACTTTAGGCAAAACACTTAAAGATGAGCCATAAAGGAAGATGGTTTTATGTACATTTTTGTTACGAGCCCTTCCCAGTCAATTTAAGGAAGGCAGTTGGCAGAGGAATATAGTCACATTTTTTCCTAATTATATTGCTCTGTGAAAACCTCTCAACAGTCCTGGCTTTGCTGAAGAGAGATCCCAGGACGCACCGCCACGAATAAACGAACTCTTGTCTCAGAAAGTGGGAGCGCTGTATGAGCGGTACTTTGTGGGTTACAGCAATCAAACAGACTATCCAGATGTATTTGTATGGGCTAAATCTGAGCTCAGAAATTCTTAAAGTAAATTTTGCCCCACAGAAAGAAGAGCCCTCTGCCCATGTTCATAGGTAACTCACTCTTTCTCCTCCTCCCCCCAATTTACACTTAATTTCTTTGCTTAAGTTTTCTTGCCTGTAAGAGACTCAGAGTGATATTTACCTGATAAGCTTACACAAATATTATGAGAGGTAACTGGAAAAGGGCCATGAAACACTTTTAGCATAGAAAAGCTGCCATTTTTCCCAAGAGTGACCACTCATGCTGCTTGGATTAGATTAAGGTCACAGCAATAAATGCCTGTCAGAAAGGAAACTGGATTTAAACTTAGGATATTTAAATATTCCTTCAAAATCTCATTTGCCTTCACAATGCAAACTTTTAAAACTGTGTTTGTTGTCATGCTGTGTGCTATGAGTGTTTCTAGAGAAATAAGTGAGCTGAGAAAATGACAGCGGAGATGCATGGGAGGAAGGCAAGTCACATTTCTGCTCAGTCACCACTCCTCCCTGGTAAAAAAAAAACCCAACCAAAACCCTGATAAAATGAGAACGAGAACAAGCAGCCTTCAACAGACAGGCTGAGAGAGCCCTGTCTTCCCTTCCATGCCTTTAAAACCCTTGTAAAAAGCAGGATTTGGACGCAGAAGACAATGGATCCTCCATGTTCTGTGGCAGTCTGCAGAAAGCCTCAAACAACTTGAAGGATAATCCTCTGCACAGGGGTATGTGGAGCATGGCACTCGTCAACACACCTCCTCGTCCTCACTGGGGCTGGAGAGCCCACTTGGTCCAACTAGAGCATAAATAGTCTCAAGTGACGAGCCAGAGGATGCTGCAGTGTGCTCCACTGAAGTGCTCGCTCTGTGGTGCCTCTTAAAAAGAAAAAAAATAATAATAATAAACCCACAACAAAACCCCCCCCACCTTCCAAAAAGGCAAAGTCAAACAGGAGACATTCAGTCTGACAGTGAAGCAGATCCCGTTTTAGCCAGTGAATTTCCACTGAGCCACAGCAGAAGGCCCCTGCTCACTAGGTGTATGGCAATTCCTAGGTTTCAGGCAGGTTTTGCCAGTTGATTTCAGCAATTTCGGCATGGGCTCCTGGCCTGAAAAGGGCAGCTGTCGATGATGCTCCGTATCCTCCAGCGACAGATGGGATTTCCTATCAGAGGCCTTTAAAACAAAGTCGATACTTCGGTGCTAGATGAAATACGAGTTAGATGGAAGGATGCTCGCTCTCTCCCCTTGTTTTAACGAAGAGACTCAGAATACCCCCCTTCCAGAAGGTATTTTGTCAGTTAACAAGGACCTTTTACCTAACATTTTAACTTTTAGAAGGACGCCTGGAAGGTGAGCGAAGCAGCGCAAAGCAGAGGTTACTACCGGCTGGAACAGAGGCCGGTATCCATGCCCCAGAGCCACCCGTGGCACGCTCCGTAGCCGGAGGACATGCGGCAGCGGGTTCAGCGGGCGGCACAGTCACCTCGCCTTCGGTAAAACCGGCTGCCAAACGTCGGGTTTATTGCGGCCCTTCCAGCCTCACATAAACAACGCCTGCGTTTGGGCACCTCCTCGCCTCCCCTTTCACAAGGAGGGATGCCCTAGCTACAGGTTGCCTCAAAAAACTCCGCAAAACAATGGAACAAGCCCTGGGCGTACGCACACGTGTGCAAACGCACACCCTGGCATTCGAAACTGCCCCTTTTTGTTCTCGTCTTTCGGCTCGTTAAAAGCCAGCAGCTTGGCTGCTACTATGCGTTCGCGGGCGGGCAAACGCACAGGCGGACACACACAGACACAGGCGTGCGCGCCGTGGGCCCTGCCTGCCTTTTCCGAATACCGTAAAACTTCCACTTGACCCTACGGCAGCCGTGGAGCTAAGGGGAAAGGCAGGGCGGGATCTAAGAGGAAAGGCAGGGAGGGCTCGAAGGGGAAAGGCAGGGAACCTTCCCAGCAAGGCAGGCTACGGCCGCCACCGCGCATCTTGCGGGGGCTGCGGCACACGCGGCCCAGCCGCGCAGCTCCAGCCCTCATGTTTGCCACGGTGAAACTCATTACGGTTTTTATTATTATTATTATTTTATTTTCTGGCGCTGCCAGCGAGAGTTCCTAGCTGCTGCCTGCCGGGGTTTTTTTATTTGTTTCTTTCAGACACGCCGCAGCGGCTCGCTAGGGTAGCATCCCGGTGGCCAGCCCCCCTCCTCCCCCCGCCCAGCAGTGCCCTCCAACCGCGGGGAGATGCCGCATGGCAGGCTCCGTGTGTCCGTGTCTCCTCCGTTCCCGCCCCGCAGAGATGCCGCTGGGCTCCGCCGTCCCCTCCCAGAGTCGCTGAGCGCAATTTTAGGGTTCGAAATAGGAAGCGACTGCGGGCGAGGAGGCATATTTTTTTTTTTGGGGGGGGGGGGGGGGGTTGGGGGGGGGAAGTTGCTGCGCACACGGCGGAGACAAAAGCGCGACCCGCGGCGGGTTCCGGCCGCGCAGGGCGGCCGCGGCGCGGAGACAAAGGCTGCGCGGGGCGCCGCGTCCCCGTCCCCCCGGATTGCATCAGCTGCTCCTTACCTTCCCGAGGAGCCGCGGGGATCCCCCGACGTATAATCCAACCTCTCCGGCGGGAGCCGACCGGCGCACCCCGGCAAATAATTACAGCGATAACGGTGAAATAAAATTAAAAAAAGAAAAAAATTAAGGAAAAAAAATAAAGGGCGAGGACGGAGGGGAATCACAGGCGATAGGGCTGCGAGGGAGATGCCACTCCTCCTCCCGCCGTGCATGTGGAGGCGGGCGGCGGCGAGAGCGCGCCAGGCGCGCCGCCGGGCCGGGGGAGGTGGGAGGGGGGGAACCGAGGCCGCGCCGCCAGGTGCTGCGGGACACGGAGCTCCCGGGAGCCCCCGCGCCGCCGCCTCGCCGAGGCTGCCCGGCCGCACGTGGACCCGGGGCAGGGGACTCGTGGGGGCTCCTCGGCACCCCCCGCTTCCCGGCCGCCGGCACGTTCAGCCTCTTTTTTTAAAAAAAAATTATTTTATTTTATTTTACTCCCTTAGCAACACGCAAACAAAAATTAATACCGTTCCCCCCTCTTCTTTTTTTACACCAAGGTTTCCTGCAGGGCAACCCCCCCCCGGCAGGCTTTCCCCCGCCCCCCTCCCGCACTGGATACAGAAGGTCGGGCACCAATCCTGTTACCCAATTTCCTGTTTCATCACGCAGAATGTATATGCTGAAAACGTTGCCATCTGCGTGTTAGTGGTATGAGCGCTTCCAGCAGGGATGAGGCACGCTTGTCGGGCATGGAGGGGGGTTTAGTGTGCAAGATGAGTCGCTGTAGCTTGTAACTTCCATGCTAATCTCTGGAAAGCATTGCATGAGCTTTTTGGCTTGGGGAAAAAAAAACTTTCTATGGACAAACCTGAAGCGAGGTGGCATTGCAGCTGACAGATTTGAGCCCGCAAGCCCTTGGTTTCACACCATGCCTGACTTGCACCGGGTACCACAAGCTGAAGAGTCAAAGGATGCTGGAGCGTGTGGGTCTTGGGGGAGTCTGCATGGGGGGAAGGGGGAACGAACAGCTGCTGAGAAGCTCTCACTGTAGCTCTGCCAGCATCTTCTCAAAGTGCTTGTTCCGGAAGTTCCCCTCCTGGTTGTCCTAAATATCAGGCCAAAAAGGCAGATGACACACATGAAGAACTGCGGTTTTCTAAATTACCATCCTTGCATGTACAAGTTGGATTCCCATTTTGGTGCTTGTACTGCCTCTTTTTTTTTTTTCCACTGGGGTAGTTCTTTGAATGCGACGCACTGTGCAAACAGTAATTCAATTAACGGCCATCACACCCTGCTAGGACAAGAACCATATCATCCCAGTAATGAGTGAAGCTGGCGAAAGAGGTAGCTGCCCGGTGTTGTTAAACCAAGGGTTGCTCTTTTAACATTTCCTCTTGTGAATAAACCTCCCTGGGACTCACCCTGTGCAGCCCCATAGACAGTTCAGATGGACGAAGGACGTGGCGTTGGATTCCAAGTCTTGGCTCTCCCTCCATCCAGCCCTACATGCAAGGCACCATGCTTGAAAGCAGAGAAGAAAGTATTTGTAATTAACTTTTACTCAATTAGACTTATTTCTCTAAAGTGGCAATCAGTTCCCCCCCCAATTAGTAAATAAGAAGTGTATTATGTAGTGGATGCAGTTAGGTGGTATTGTAGTAAATCAGAAGAAACTCCTTTGTTTCTTAAAAAAAGAAAAGCATGTCAGGCTGACTATCCGGTGACCGGCCATTCATTTGATGTGTTCGGTTACCAGCACTCATTTTATACCTATAAAGGCAGGTGGTTTCTAACTTACAGATAATTTGATTCTTGTCATGCATATACCTGGAACTAAGGAAATTATTTTTCATGGAATTCAGGAAAAAAATTCTTTTCAGCATATCTCAACACAGCCCCACAAAAGTGGTAGTGCTTATCAGAAATGAAAGCTCTTTTACTTTGCACTTTCAGTATTTCAAATTTCTCCACTCTCCTTCTCAATATCTTCCTGACTTCTTAGTACTGTTTGTTCTGTTTGCCTCAATATTCTGTGAAACCTTGATTCCTGTGACCATCACCTTCTAGTTCTAGCTTTTATCGTTTCGTCTAGGCTTTTTTTTCCAGTAGGTTTTTATGTCGTTCACTCCTTATTGACCTTATTCCCTCCTCCTGAGTATTTCTCTTTATCCTTTTCACATATAATCTTGTTCCTAAATCTGGCTTCAGACACACCAAAGATTCAGGAATTTGCTCTTATATTTTGAGCCCATTGTTTTTCTTCCTCTTGTCTATCTAGAACTGGCAGTTCTCTCCTTGGATGCCTTTCAGTGCCCTTTTATCTAGTCAAAATGGAAACCTTTTCCTCTGAAATAGCCCTGAGCCTTTCTTTATTTGTGATAACACTATTCCTGTCCTATTTTTTTTTTTTTGTTCAGACCTGCAACTTCCAAATGTTCCTTAGGTTATGTTTCATCCACCAAAAACGCATCAACCAACAGCCACGTTCATTTTCAAAACTACACCCTGATGTGCAATGTTCTTCCAGAGGCTGGAAAATTCCCTTCCTCACTGTCCTTCACAAATTTATCCTTATTAACTAACTGCCAAACGGAAACTGCCATTTGTATGTCACAAAAAATATACCTCTAGAATAAAAGTGAACTTAAATTGAAAGACACAAAACGTTTCTTCGACCCAATTATCAGGCATGTGAGCGTTCAGCAGGTCTCTCTGTGCTCAGTGTCTGGATGCTGTTCAATCTGGGGTGTGTTCTATTGAAAGTGGGGCTTGGTTGGCTTCTCAGTCATCTTTTGCTTCCAAATTGCAGTGAAGCCTACGAGAGATTCCAGGCACAATTCTTGCACCTGGCACAAAGCTGATGACAGAGGGTCATTAAATTTGGATGATTACCCTTCCAAATATTTTACCCCTGGGCAAATATGTGACTACAGCCCAGGGGAAAGCAGTTGCTGGAGCCGGAAGTAGCTGTGCCCGGGGCAGGGGGATTCAGGGCTGACATGACAAGCCAGACAGGAGGAGCTGGAGGTGCTTACAGAGTTCTCTCTGCACCTCTATTTTAGTACATCCGTCGTTGGCATGTTTGAACTTACGTGTTAGTGCTTGTGCGAAAGAGAGGGGAATAAAAGAGAACAGATCAGAAGCGGAAAGGCAGCTGAAGGAGAAAAATCCTGTCTTTTTCAGAGAAGCTGCTTGCTGCCAGAAAGTGACCCTGAATGCTTCTGAAGTCTCTGACTGGCCTTCAAGTATGGCCAAGGGTGACGAGGGAGCAGAGGGTGTAGGCGATGGCTATTTTTGCACCTCAGTGTTATATCCACATCTTGTCCTATTCGAAATAAAAAGTACATGGACTTTTTGTGCTTTTTTAAAATTTGTTTTTAGGGGTTTTTTTTGGAGTGAAGGCTTTGTGTCCATTTGCTGCAGGGAGCCCACAAGCTCAGGTCTGATGAGGCAGCATGTAAGCTACGGGGCTGCTCACAGGAGGGGGCAGTACTCCTCCTCTTTTAGGAAGTAGTTGGACAGTGAGAGCCTCTTTCCACTTGGTGCTCAAAAAGTGTTGCAGATGTGCTGCAAGGTGGAACGAAGTGCTGGTACCTACTTGGGCTGGTTCAAGCCCAAACATACCATGGGTGGGTGAACTCTTCCAGGATGGTATGTCAAGCTATTGCACTGTTTGGTACAACTTTCTTCTTGGAAGCAAAGTAAAATTTTCAAGAAATGTGGTTCCTCTAGTCTGACATGCTGGTATTTGCTGTCAGACAAGAATAAAGGTTTATTGGAAATACACTGCCACGTTAAAAGTGTGCTGGTGCTAGCAGTCCCAGCATTGCTTCTCTGGCATTATAGTTGAGAAGGATATTTTGCCTAGCAGTGGAGCAAGGAAAAACATCACTGACTATGGTGCATAATGTACGATGTGTACATGACTGGTCTTGCATGATACTCCAAAGAGAACTGCCTACACTTGTCATGCATTTCACGAACACTGATAGCATCAACTGTGTTTAAACATGTGCTCAGCCGCCTCCAGCTCTGCATGTTGAGGCAACCAGCTTTCAAGGGCTGCGAAATCGCGCATGTATGTCTGTGACTCTCTGATCATGGGATGGTATAATTTGTTAGTTTCCTGGCCAAACTGTGGTATTCAACTACAATGACTAATCCAGGTTTAAAAGGAGAAGTCCTTTGCTCTTCCTCTTTAGAGCCAGGATTTCATGCAATGAACCAGGTCGTGCTTTTTCTCCTTACCTTCTGATCATATGCTCTTTTTATCTCTGGTCAGAACAAGTGCTTTTTGCTGGAATACAAAAGGTTTCAAGCTTTTCTCACAAGGCTAAGGAAATAGCAGCGACTAAACCAGAAAGGTTTGCAAGTATGATAGATGCCCATAGCGATATAACAAGCTTTATTTGTAGACGCTTTACAAGTGCTCTTCTGTTTAATTGCTTTCAAGGCACTGTGTTGTACCATCAGTTTGTAGTCTTGTGGACCAATTTATTTTGGTCTGAGTAGGCCATAAAACTGTGGTCTTTCTGAAATGAGTAGATTCAGATGTCATTTCACAAAACTAAGAGGTGATCCTCTCTCCTCCAGAAAAGGATATTGCCACTCCGTTTGTATAGCAACTTCAAAGGCTCGCTCAGCATATTGAACTATAGTACCCGTTACGTTGGGTTGCCAGAAATGGTCCTGGCAACTTGCAACTCCTCATGCCAGTGTTAAGACATGGCTGTGGAAGACGTGATTCACCTAGAAACATGCAATAATTTATAACTGTTTGTGAATTAAATTATACTAAAGATAATTTATTTAATCTGGGACTTGCCTACTAGTGCAGAGCCCAGTAATTGAATTCTCCTTGATTAAAACAGATAGATTAAAAGATACATATCTGAAAGAAAAGAATATGTAAGTTTAGTTCAGCATTTGGGTGCCAAATTTATACATCTAAATCCATATAATTAGTTAGAAGTATCCAAAGTCACTCTCTCGCTGCTGCTTAAATCCATGGGAGCTGAGGGAACTCAGTGTCTCTAGAAATCATAGTGCTCATTTACTTGACCATATATAAAATTAATTACTGACCTGTAAGCATCCAGGTTGCACATACTGACCTCACTGTAATCCAACAACAATGTATCCTGGAGAAGTTGTGTGGGATCGTGAAACATTGTGAAATGAGTGAATTTGAAAAAAAATGGGTGAATTCACATTTTTGACAATTCCTGACTAATAAGATGACATAAGGTTTTCAGGGCGGTGATAAAATGATGAATTCTTTAAATCACCCACAGTAAACACCCAACCAATAAAGATTAGCTTTACACTCAAGATATACATGCTCAAGGAGTAGAGGACTAGATTAAAATGAAGTTCTTTAAGAACATCTGATGGCTAATATTTTTTAATATAATAAACCAAAATAAAGCTATTGACATGCCTAAGGGCATATCAGGAAGTGAGGCTGAAATATGCAGAAATAGTAAGCTTATTTAAAAGCTGAGATAGTTAACACATCTGTAAGACCGGGCGGGTGCCTCATGTGGTGCCCCTTACCCATCCCCGTGTTCCTCTGGTATTTACATTAGCTTTTGCAATTCTCTAAAATGCAAACAAATGCCATTTTCATTAAACCTAAATGAAATCAGTGAAAGCAAAATTGAATCCATAATTTACAAGGCTTCGGGTATCGTGTATTCTGAGAAGGTCCTTCCCTAGAGACTGTGACGGTGCTGGGGGCCAAAGCGATGCTCTGTGCGTGCGTTCTCAGTGGTTATTAAATGTGCATGCATTTAATAAGGTGAGGAGTCAACTTCTGTGGAAAAAAAACCCCAAAGCAAACTGATAAAATTAAGCTAACTGGAACTCCATAGTATAAATAGCAAAACTTCCTGATCTGCTCGAGACAGGGAAGTCTCCAGCGCAGCTGGTGTGGCTGCTTCCCCTGAGCCTCCTTTGCAGCATGGAGCTGGGCGATGCCAGTTGCATCTTCCTGATGTGCTTTTGAGCTCAAGCTGCAAATGGAGGAAGGTGAAAATACCAAAGTATACAGTTAAAAACATTCTGAAGTACCTGTGTGGTAACCTATTTCTCTCTCTGGTTTTGGGCTTCATATAGCAGCTGTCATTACAGTAATGAAGTGATTAGATCTGCTCTGTTGCCTAATTACAGGACTAGAAATGGCATGCATTCCTGCAATCTAGTTAAGTACTCCATATCTGAATCCTCTGATTTCAAGGATAGTCTTTGGGAAATTATCCTTAGAGCACATAATATTTTTTTTTCTTTTTTAAGTGCACTTGATTGAAGTGAGGAGTCTGTCATATTGTAGAATTATTGATTATGGTAAGTACTTTGAATGTACATGGTGTTTTCCACCTCAGAATCTCCTAGTATTTTGCTACTATTATTAGCCTCATTGAAGAGTGAAAACTAGGAAAAATAAGAGAATACTTTGTTTATTTAGGATTCTCTTTGAATGGTGGAGCAAGACTAGTCTTGAAGTAAGACTACTTGCCCATTCCTTGAATGTCCTTGAGGGGATCTTACAAGCAAAAGAGCTTTTGCTGCATTTTTTTTTTTAGGATGGAAGAGACTTCCAAGCTGTCTGTCCCTGGTGCTATAGATTTTGGGAACAAAATGAGATGGCTCTCAGCCTCCAGTTGGATATGGCTTGCTTTCCCAGAGCAGCTCCCCTTTCTTTGTACAATAACCAGGAAGCATTGTGTGGTCGTATTAATGATAGGAGAGCAGTATTACAAGAAAAAAGACATCTTAAAAGACTTGATGTGCCTGCCTTTATTATCAATATGTGTCTCTACAGAGGTAGGTCTGCCTTCATTCCAGCTCCTGACATCTTTGGGGACGGAAAGCTGAACCTGCTCCCTACCAGCATCTGATTTATTGTTTTCCAGCAGCTCTGTGTTTGCCCACCTAAAGTGCTTACATCCTTATAGCATCCTATCTGGAATTCTTGCTGTGACCCGAAGTTGAACATCCACAGGAACACCACCTGCCTTGTCCTACAGACTCTTCTGGTAAACGTGAGTTAGCGGAAGATGCTGTTCACCTTGCAGTGCATACAACTAGTTGTGTACCTTCTTACAGCAAACAAGATAATGATTAGCAGTGGAACATACACAAGTCAAGCACTGATAGAGGCTCTTCACACCAGAAAAAGGATTCAGTAATTTTGATTTTCACTGCTTTATCTCAACAAGTCCCTCCTGTTTTTCCAGCTGTTTCACATTGCTTAGTCAGAAGATAAAGAAAGCAGGTAACATTTTAACAAAACTGCATGAAAGAAAATGTACAATAGCATTTTTAAGGCCCATGCAAAAGTCTGAAGGTTGGTTAAAAAATTATTTTGAGGTAAGGGATAATAGAAAAAATTCTGACAAGATCAGAATGCAACACTTGCTTTACAAGTAGACCTGGTGTATAAAGCTCTGGGCAGCCAGAATGCAGAAGTTATACCACAATATGTAGCATCTATAATTTATGCTGTCTTCCTAAAGCCTTGCCTTGGCAGCAAATCATAGCCTGATCCTGCAAATTTTGTGCACTCAGGTACGGAAGTTGTATTGGAAATACCCTTACAGAGTAGTGTATGCAAAGCTGCCCGACCCAATATGTTTTTGCTATTGCCAGTATGGCCTAATTTGGCTGTAAAAGGAAGTGCATTCTGTAAATGTGTTCTGAAATATTCATGTTCATCTCAAAGGCTACCTGGTCCAGGTTGTGGATGCTTTTCTAAAAGCCTATCATCTGAAAATGCTATTCTCAAGTAAGAGTCGAGGTGCTGGTTTCGCAGAGGCCATCATCCTGCTTCACTCCCCATGTCGGGGGATTGGGAGGAAGGGGGGATCACTGAGAGAAGTCACACCTTTTGCAGTCTCAGGCACTGTTAGGGTTGGCTGGAAGCTCTATGAAGTCAATGAGACAGACAGGTACATAAAATACAGCCTGGGCTGAAACCCTTTCCCCAGTTTGATCCATAATAAGGAGTTTGGGACACAAAGATGTAAATAATTGCTTAGGAGTTACAAGGGTCCAGAGCAGTCACAAGACTAATCCCGGGGAGGAGCACACCGTCATCATAGGCAGTGGTTGCAGACCACTCTTTTGCTTTGAACCAGGCTGGGGCATGTGTCCGGGTTAAGAACAACATCCCCTCATGCATGAGCTCCAGTCAATTCCTAGAAGGACCAGTGCAGAGGCAGCAACTGGCTGGTGGTGTGCAGGCTGCCGTGCTGTCCCAAAGCTTGCCCTAGCATTTTTAACCCACGTGAGCTGTCTGTAACAACGTGCCTGGGACCCAACTTCCCACCGCTGCACACAGGACTTCTTCTCCCAACCCTTCCCTCTTCCCAGACTGGGTGCTCAAGGGTCCCCACTGTGCTGCTTCATCAGAGCAGGTCTCTTTCTGAGACCCAGGCAGCTTCAGTGGGGGCACACCAATGCTGGAGGTGGCAGGGGCAGGACAGGGGTGATAGGGACCAGAGCAGGCTCACAGTGTTGCCAAACTGCATCCTGAAAGTGCAGGGGAAGGAGCAGGTGATGCAAACCTGAGAAAGGACACTTTATGTGACAGCCTGAAGGGATTGCTGGAGCTTGCCCTGAGGCTGGAAGTGCAGCCCTACAACAGCTTCATAGCTCCCTGGATTATAAAAACACACATATTCCCGAGTTCCAGGTAAATGAGAGAGTTCTGCAACTTTTCTTGGCTTTTGCCCTGAAGTTTATGGTATAGGGGAAAGGTGAGAGGTGTGAAAAAGCCACACCTGGGCACGGAGCAGCAGATCTGCTGGCAGCGACAGCCCAAAGGCAGTCAGTCTCAGCCACAGTCTCCCCTCCTCTTTTCTTGTCTGAGACAGGACAAATCCAAGCCTCACAACTCCCCCAAAACTACCTAATGCTTGGAGCATGCCTAGCATAGGAAATGTTGAGATTTTGATGGTGGTATAAAGAAACAGGAATCAAGACCTTAAATGCAAGAGCAAGAAGGCTTGGAGACACCCCGACTGCCTGCAGTGAGAAAACCCCAGACACAGGGAGCAGCCTGTGCTGTGGGGAACTGGGGAACTAAAAACATCATCTATCAGAACTTGTTTGAAAATGTTCTGGCTTTAACCAGGGGAGTGACTGATAGTGAACCGCTGGGAACCTCTCTCCACTCACAGTAAATATCCAGCAAGCAGAGAGGCAGTGTCCACAAATGATCAAGAAGCTCTCGAAGCTTACAGCACTATGCAATTATTATGGTCTGAGCGTTTTTTAAGCAGAGCAAATATTTGCTTTCAATTTCATGGCTGGCTGTTGCTGGCGATGTACATGGCCTCTATGGGCACAAGCATTCACTTGCTCCCTGTTTGCCTTTTGGTTTTACACAGGAGGAAGGTTTGGTGCCAGCATGTAGTATTACTTGCGTAAAGCTGTTTGCTTTCCTCTGACGTTGGGTTAGTTTGAGATGGCTACTGATGCTTTTCAATTTAATTTCTCATGTGGATTAAACAAACATGTGCCACTCACAACAAACACCGCTGCTCATGACTCATTAAGTTGTGTTTCCTAACCAGGTAATCAATTGCCTGAAAACGCTGCGACAACAGAGTTGATGAGCTGTGAAATGCAAAGAGGAAGGTAACACAACCAAAGGCTGCCTTCTTCGGGCCTTCTGCATGCAACAGTGCTGCATCGGGACTTCTAAAACTAGAGGGATTTGTCCTCATCACTTTAATCTCATGTTTGGAAAATTTCCGGATGACAATTTGTATTTTTTCCTCTGCATTTTTCCTTACCTTCTTTCCTTTTATTAAGGCTGGATAATATCATGGATAACATACCCTGTTACGTCATGGAAAGGGCCAATGCCATTAGTTCAGGACAGACAAAACCTTCTCTTTCTCCTAGCTTCAGGGCATAATACTTGGCTGATTAAAATACCCCACTGCCAGCTCACCTGCCTTGCCCAGGGTGCTGGGTCTGCAGAGCTGATCCAGACCTTGCCCTGGGATGCCTGATGCGACACAGGGAAAGCAAGCCCACACTGCGCCCTTACGCATCTGGGTGGTGATGTGCAAAACTAAGGGGGTCCACTTGGGGCTGTTTGAGTATGGATATTTGTTTGCATACTCTCCTAGAGTTTTGGAGTCCATGGTGCATGTTTGGAGAGTGGAAGCAAGTTAACTTTTCAATCTAGTGTTGAACGTCTCTTTGGAAATTTGGCTACTAAGAAAAATGACCATCCAGCCCTGCATTTATCCAGTCTCAAAAACTAGGATCAAATAGATTTCACTTATATTTTATTTGCAAGCCTACCATTTTCCCTTAGAAATTATTTCTTACTGTGGAAATGTTTAGTTTTCTCCTGTGCAAATGACACGAGGCTATCAATGTCATTGCACTAATGCTTGAACTGGCACATTGTCGTGCCCTCTCGTAAATACTTGCCCTCTGGTTCCTAGTCCTTTGGATGACTCTGTGTTAGCACATCGTGCAGGATGGCCATGACCTGGGATGCAGTTTGTGCAGATGGAGTACGCTAACACACACTGGCAGGCCAAGGTTTGTACACTGAGTAAAGCAAACTTCTGAGCACACGGTCTTCTTCAGATAAAGTATGGAAACAAACTTCAGAGCTCAGCAGAAGTGGAAGGAAGCTGCTCGATGCCAATTTAGGTCTGTGGAAGTTAGGCTACCTGACAGCAAAATGAAGAGTTTTGATAATTTTTCAGATTAGATATTAGGAAAAATTTCTTCACTGAAAGAGTGGTGAAGCATTGGAACAGGGTGCCCAGGGAGATGGTGGAATCACCATCCATGGAGCTGTTAAAAAAAGGGGTAGATGAGGTGCTTTGGGAGATGGTTTAGAGGTTACAGTGGTGTAGTGCTGATGGTTGGACTGATGATCTTGAAGGTCTTTTCCAACCATGATGATTCCATGATTCCATGATTTATCCCCTGCAGTGTGGGATGGGCTAATGCATCACCTGCCTGATGGGAGGATGGTAAAGAAGTGCATTGAAACTTAGTTTCACAGCAGACTTAGGTTTGCTGCTTCTATTTCAGGCCTGCACAGAAGCTGGTGCTCCTGCAAGCTTTATAAAATTTTTAAATTAGAGCAATTTATCTAATAAAAGATATAATCTCTACCTACAAAACTTGTTGTATGTTCTTAGGGCTTTTTGGCTAAAATAATGCTACATATTTCAATATAGGTATTGATTGAATACAGCTTTGATATAGATGATGGCATATTCTCAATTTTCATTTTACAGCATGTGAAGGAGATAATATGCTCTTGAAACGTAGTTCATGGAGGGAAGTAACAAAATTAAATCATGATTCTTATGGGACACTCCAGGTTTTATAATGGACTTTTCTGAGCATGTGTTCCTCTGCTACACCACAGTTTTTCCACAGGCCTGTTTAAGATTTATAGAAAGATTTCAGCATTGCTTCTTTGACTCCAAATTCAAAATGCTTTAGTTTATTTCTGTTTTCCACATCAGTTTTCATATGCACTTAGTTTGTGGTATATAGTTTTATCTCTTTTCTTTTTTTGCTATTCCAGAAGATAGGTGTACATGTTTCAGAGAAACGGGAAGTGCTTTATCTTTAATAGAAATGTGTTTTGACATATAATGCTCTTATTGATCTGTCGTGGTGTTCTCCTCAGATACGCTTTCCTTGCAGGGCTTTTTTTCAGAGTCCAGAGTTAAAGAAATGAGCAGCTGAAGTTCTGATAATCCCAAGCTAAATCTGAATCATGCTTGTAAGTCTAAATATAAAACTAATAGCAAGATAGGGTTTGCATATGTCAGCTTCATTTGCAAAATCAAATTCTGACAGGAAATGGAAAACAAGAAAATCATCCTCAAGAGGATCATCATAACTCTGAAATTTGAATATTTTTATCTTTTTGGTTTGATCCTCTTTAAGGATTAATACCATGCGTCAGGACGGTGCTTCCTACAAGGGGATCTTAACGGGCAGAAAATAATGTTAAGAGGTATTATATCACAGCAGAATGAAAAAATGTTTGTAACAAGAGGAGAATGAAAAGTCAGTTTAAAGGAAAGGGCTGCTTTTCCGTAACTTGACTACTTAACAACACCAGGCGGGAACTGTTCTAATTTTCTCTGAGGTATCAGATTGGCAGCTAATTAGTCAGTGGGAAGGAAACACAGCAATATTGTTCTGTGTGCTGTCATCTGACCTCACCAGACGGATAGCGGTGGCTTTGCCAGCCCACGTGAGGGGCTCAGGAAGCCCCGGTGCTTACAGCGTGGCCGCTGCTCTCCCGCTCAGCAGCCATTTTGTGTGCAGGCGCCTGCACAGCATGGGGGTGGCTGCAGGGTGACACTGGCATTTAATTAAAATATTCACACAGCAGCCACATTGAGGAGGTTCTCTTTGTCTTCCTAATTCCTCTGCTGAGAAGTCTCCTTCCAACAGTGGCCATGTCTTCCTTGAAATACCTTCAGGTCCGTTTTCTGAGATGTTCCTCGAACCATTTACCATGAAAGGGCATCTGTGAGAAATTCCTTGACTGATACAGCTGAAGCAGTGTCTGGGAATATTTGTAAGAACCCATAAAACTGGAAAGGTGGTTTGTTCAAAGACCAAGTGCCTGGTAAATGCATCCCAGAAGCACAGCTTGTTTTACCACCATGGCCTGCCTGGCTACGCAGACACTCTGCCCTCTCTTCTGGCTGCCATGCTCGATCCTGTGAAACACATGCAGGCACTTTGGCCTTCAAGTGGAAAATATCAGGAGAACAGTTTTGGTCATGATCCAGGCACGATTTGAATAGGATTAGGTATCAGCAGCAGGCCTGGGAGTTGGGGTAACTGTTCTCATGCCACAGGGCTTTTCCCCATCCCTTTTCTCAGCACGTGCCTGAATTACTTGCCTGTTTCAGTGCAGAGTTTGAGCTCCATTTTCTTTTTTTCTCAGTTTCCAAATTAATTCCTTATAGGAGGACTTGAGCACAAAAATAGCTTATTTTAGGCTTGAGTCCAAAATTACTTTAAAATAAGCATTAAAGTTAGTGGGACCATTCGGGTTGCTTAAAGCATGTCCTTAATTTGGATCCCCAGAGCCCCAAGCACCGTGCAGGGAATGCAACACTTCATCTTTACGTTCTGGTCCTCTCACAAGTGCAGTTGGTCTCCTCCATCACCATCATTGCACTTGAAGTACAATTGCTTATGTTCCAGCAAAACAAGTAACTCCAGCATTGTAATTAGGGTGCTGTCAGATTTGAAGATATTTTTAACAAGCTCTAACCACTCTTCTGTGTAGAAAAGTTGATTAGAATATGAGCGAGCACCTTCACTGGGTTTTGGAGGGGATCTGCAGCTCTGTTCTTGCCTCAATTAATCATTTTTAACTTTATGCTAGGTTTAAAAAAGTGAGTTGGGGTAAATATGTGGCACCTAGTACCAGTATTATGTGAGATTACCACAGTTTTGACTGAAAGCTCTTCAGAGAAAAGAATTTATCCATTTTTGCGTCTTCTAGATAAGCAAACAGCTTGACAACAGCAACACAACCCAAATTAATTATCCAGAAGCTAAGCATCTTTCCATTTTTGTGTTACACTCTTTAAAATAATTCACCACTGTCATATGCCTTTGGTTCAGCCAGCTATAAAGAAAAATGAAAACGCCCTCACATTCTATTACAATGCTTCTTCCCCTTGTTACTCTTGTCAATAGGGAAAGTTGTCCTTCCTCGAAACACAGACGTAGTTCAGGCCAACTATTCCGTTCCACAAAGGCTGTTTTTAAATCCTCAAGAACAAAGATATTTCCGATGAGTCAAGGCAAATTCCTCCCTTCCATGTGAATATTGCCGTCAATCTCTTGGCCAGAATAAAATACTTACCCTCTTTTCCTTCCTATCTGGTTCCTGGAAAATTGAATCAAACCTGCTGTTTTCAGTTGATTTATTTTCATGAAGTGGAGTTACTAACTCAAGGTCAGAAGCTTGTTTGTGACTTTGCAGTTTTTTCATAATCCTTGTGATTCAGAATATTGCAGTTAGCTACATGTAGAAGAATGTGCGGCACGGCTGGTATGCTTTGGTATAGAGTGACGATCCCAAGGTCCCTCAAGGCTATGGACCAGGCTGACTAGTTCCCTGGGGAATGAATAAGTTTTACATCTCATACTTGTAGTGCCAAAACTCATCACTGCAAAAGCTTTTCATAACGAGAGAGAATGTTTTTCTGGAGAGGGGCACACACATGCCTGTGTATTTGATCTATGGCTGTTTAGAAGAAGGAGGAATGACCTGCCTGCAGTTTGCCTGTAAGGACTGCTGCAGGGCTGCACTGGCTGTTGCATGGGCCATGGCTGCTGCACCAGCCATTGCTGACCACCACTTCCTGACTGTCCTGAGACACGTTGCTGTGCTGGGAGCCAGTGTTCCTTTGTTTTCCAGGATGAGTTTGCTCACTGACAGCTTGAAAACCAGGACAAGAAAAAGTTCATGTATCTTTGGCAGAGTTAGAAGCAAGTAAAGTCTGAAAAAAAAATTACTTATCCCTTTTTGTCTTATTTCTAATGGTTATCTGCTCTAAAAATTCATGTTCAGAGGGTGATCTTGACATCCATGCTACTTGTATCAGCTATCTATCTCTGGTTTCATTGAGAATATAAATTGCTCACAGTCAGCGGGAAAGGCTTCTGGCTTATAGTGATTTGTTTTATTACTTATGTTAATGTGCTGGTAGGATAGAAGATACCTTTGTGGGCACTACAAAACAAGGGTTAAATAATGACTTGAGTTTCCTTTGGAAACATATATGTGATTCTCCAACCTTTTCTCACATGATTTCAAAACAATTTCAAATTATTATGAATATATATTAATTGAGTTGCTTTATGGGCTGGGCTGGCTGATGCTCACTTCTTCACATATTCTGTTATATGTACCTCACCCAGGATTATTTCCATAAAGTCCTTCTTCCCTTTCCTTTCCCTTCAAGGGAAAGCAAGAAGAAAAACAAGTAATCGTGAAATAATTTTCAGACTTCTGATGTTTTGCACTCTTCTCATCTCCCTTCTCATTTATCAGTGGGTCTACTTTCTCTCTTCTTCATAACTATTAAATAATTCTCTTTTTCTCTTCCCCTCTGGGCCTTTTTTCCTCCTTTCTTTCTTCTGGCTTGCTTTTCTTCCCCATGGCTTGTGGTTTCAGGGAGTCCCATTGCCATCTCCAAAATTGCAGTTGTTAGCTACTCATGTTTGCAGGAACCCTCAGTGATACCGACCTGCCTGTAAGCACACTGGGGAGGGTCAGAAGAAGACTTGAGGGGCTGGCAGCTCCTGTGGCCATAGGTGATGGCTCCTTTCCCTGTGCAGGATAACGGGCTGCTGCAGCTCTTGCTCCCACCCTTCAGGCACCACAGGGCAGGCACTTTTGATCAAGCATCCATTTTGTTAGCACACACTTGAGTTTTTATCTTGGATACTGCTCTTTTTTGGGCAGCTTGGTGGCCTGCCCGCCTCTTCCCCAACCACCAGCTCTTTGGGAGGCTGCAGAGTGGGTGGACTCATGGCTACAGGCAAAAAACACAAACCCTGAAGATTTGTGAGCCAGATTGGCGTGCAGGGTAGCAGATAAGCAGGGCTGAGCTGCAGCTGTAGGATGCACGGAAAACTTCATGTGCTTATATTTTCAGTTATGGTCTCCTGTGTCAAAGGTGAATCATGGTTTAATATAATATTATGCATCAGCTGGCTGACATACTGCCGTGATGTTGCAGTATTTCTCTATTGTTTCTTTATCGCTGACTCATTCAAAATTCCCCCCTTTTTTTATACTTCTGTAAAATCCCACTGTAAATCTATATGGCAGTTTATTTACTAGGCTAGGTGAAAAGGACCTATGTACTTCCCCTTTGAAATCAGGCCATCCTTATGGTCTATGAGAAGATCATATGGGAAACTCCACAAAGCTAATGAAAAGCAAAGACACTTTGTTGTGGAAAAAAAAAAAAGGACCAAGAAGAGTGAATGGTTTTGGGTGTCTGTGGTGCAGAGGAGGGGGAAGTGACAATGCATTAATCTGAAGAAGAGCGAAATAAATGAAAACAGGAAAGGTTTTGCAGAGGAACGTCTAGTTTTATCTCTGTGTTATTGGACTGTGTATAATAACTCACTGTGCAGGGTCAGGGAAAGCACCAGTCACTTCAGCAAGGGAAAAGCCTGAATCACACAGGCGCCTCAATTCAGATAATAGCAGAACTGACAGAAACAAAGACATCTGTAAAAGTACTTTAGGTTCCATGTGCTTAATTTTTATCAGTATTTATAAAAATAAGAGGAAAATTGAAGTAGTTACTCCAAGTAGTCGCTGCTGTCTTTTTCAGAAGGGTTTCATGGTTCTACAAAGTTTCTGGATGACAAAGATGGGATCTGATCCTTTCTCACAGCTATCCATATGCAAGGAAGAAAGGAAATACTTCAGAGGATTCATTTTGGTCAAGTTGCTGCTAGAAAATTCAGAAGAGATGACGGCTGCTGTTCCTTGCCAAACAAAAATTTGCAGGGGAGGACAGATGGATATTCTAGCAGTTAGCCATGCTCAGACACAATAACTGTCATAGGACTTCTCCACTGGGACTCGGAGATAAGCAGTGTGTTGATCCCAGATATGGATTGTTTAAATGTGTTGAGAAATTTAACCACAAGATGGAAACTGGCTCTGTTGAGTGCAGGAGTAGTGGAGTGCTGTGTTTGACCTACCACAATGGCTGGAAATTTGTGGCAGCAAAATACCAGAAACATGTGTTTTATGTTAAACTACTGACTGGGTCTTGAAACGGCTCATATGGCAGTGTGACCATGGCCTCTATTTTCTTTGGTAGTTTAGAGGACTTCACTGCAGAGCTTAGGGCTGGGTCTGGGGAAGGGAAAGGCTGCTGCATTTATGCTTTATATGATGTCTTTGAGGTTTAAGTTGACTGGAAGATCTGAAAGAGACTGGTACATGAAGTATGCTATACCTGAAATGAAATCTCTCACAGAAGTGGAGGTTAAAGGCCAGCTTGCTGTAGCTACCAGAGTGACTACAGGCTTCAAAAAGTACAACAAAAGTACAAATGCAAAGGGAATTTGGACAATTATGGACCTTCCTGGGACTGAGAAAAATAATGTAGGTGTGGGAATCAAAATTGGTTCTTGCCTAGTTTATTAGAAGAGGAACTTGTAGCCTTCTCCATTTGACTTCTCATTGTCTTCCCAGATAAGTCCAAGTAGATTGAAAGAGCCCTTGTACCTTGTACTCCCAGTGTGTACACACAGACATGGACATGCTGTTGTGGTTTTATGTGGCTGGGTTCTGGTGGAGAAGGGGGTGCTGAAGAGGTGGCTTCTTCAAGAAGCAGCTAGAAGCTCTCTGCAGGCCCCACAGAGCAAACACCAGCTGACTCAAGGCCAGAGTTGTTGTTGACCAAGGCCAAACCCCTCAGCAATGGTCACAGCGCATTTGGGAATCACGTTTAGGAGAAAAAAAAATGCTAGCAGTCACTTTTTGCCTCCAGAGAAGGGAGTGAGAAGATGTAAGACACTGTGCAGACACCAAGGTCAGTGAAGATGGCAGGGGAGGAGATGCTACAGGTGCTGGAGAGAAAGATGTTCCTGCAGCCTGTGGTGAAGACCATGGTGGAGCAGGCTGTGCCCCTGCAGCCCATGAAGATGACGGGGAGCAGAGATCCCACCTGCAGCTGTGGAGAGGCCACACACTGGAGCAGGTGAAGACATATGGAAGACACTGTGACCTGTGTTGGAGCAAGTACGTGAAGGGAGGGGCTGACGCTGGAGCAGGTTTGCTGGGGGGAGTTGTGTGTGTGTGTGTGACTCCGTGGAGCACCAGGCTGGAGCAGTCTGGGCTCAAGAGACTGAGAGACATTCTATGATTTATGACTGCACCCCATAGCAGTGGCCCACGCTGGGGCAGTGAGGTGAAGAGCTGAAGCCCTGTGGGAAAGGACTCAAGCTGGAGAAGTTTGTGGAGGACTGTCTCCCATGGGTGGGACCCCCACGGTGCATCAGGGGAAGGGTGTGAGGAATGCCACCCCACCACCCCCTGGCTAAGAAGGAAAACAACTTGTGAGGAACTGACTGAAATCCCCATTCCCCATCTCCCCTCCGTAACATGGGGGTGGGGGGAGGAGGGAGAGAAATCATGAATAAAGTTGAGTCCGTGAAGAAGGGAGGGGTGGGGGGAGGTGTTTTAAGATTTGGTTTTATTTCTCATTATCCTGCTCTGGTTTCACTGTGTGTGTAATAAATGAGATTATATGTTAACTCTGTTGAGTCTGTTTTGCCTGTGATGCTCATTGTGGAATGATCTCTCTCTGTCCTTATCTCGACTCCTAAACCTCTCAATATATATTTTCTCCCCTGTCCAGCTGAAAAGGGGAGTGATAGAGCCGCTTTGGTGGGTGTCTGGCCTCCAGCAAAGGTCAAACCACCATGCATGCACACATACAGAGTCACCCCAAACAATGTTCATTACAACAAGCATGACTCATTTATTTCAAAATTATTCTTGGGACACCTTTGGTTTTAATAATCTAATTAGAAGAACTTAAGTCTTATTGGTGCTTGGAAATACCATCTTTGCATTAAGGTGAGAGACCCGTCTGATCTCTGAGAAGTGCCGAAATCCCACACAGATTCCAGCGGGTAGCCTGCAGCTCCTCTGAGCTGTGTGATGTCAAGAGGCTACAGATGGTCCCCACAGGCTGTCAATCAGTGTTAGCACAAATTTCATCATTTCCTGCACTCAAGACATTTTGGCGCGTTCTCTGTGGGCGGGCCGGCGCACACGGCCTCCTTGTTGCTCCTGGTGCTGCTTTTCAGCAGGAAATACCTGCACCCAGCGTTGGCCTCTGGTAACTCTTCAGCAGCTTCTTGTAAGAGCTCGGTTTCCGGTGGGTGATATCCTTAGGAACTTGCTCATTTGTTCCCCAGAAAAACACATCCTTATTACACAATGTTCACTTGGAGTTCGGTAATCCTTGCAGAGCAACAGTTTCACAGCTGGTGTCTCCCTGATTGTGTTCAAAAGAGCAATGCGAAGTCAAATATTCAAAATTCAAACATTCACTCAAATTATAGTGGCAGCTACTTTCAAACCCGTCTTCTGAGGGTCCCTCTCCTGGTTGCTGCCATGTTCTGATGTACACGGAGTTTAACTCTGTTTATGTTCTCCGTGGTTGCTCTCCATCTTTCCACACAGTCATGCATCTACATTTTTTGATGGCTGCTGTGTTTAGCTCAGGTGCTGGGATGTGCTCCTTGTGTCCTGCCCACAGTGGAAGTACCTGCCCATCAGTTTTACTCATTGCCCAAGTCCTTGGTGGGGGTCACCTCCAGGTGACACCACTGCAGGTAAGGTGAGGTGCCCAGGGGCAGCTCCCAGCCCACTCTGGCTGACATGAAACCTGTCCGTCTGTCTGTCTGCTCTGTGTAGTGAGCTGGGCTCCAGCCCCAAGATACCACCAGTGCATTAAATCATTTTACTGAAGTGGACAGGAAGGTGCAACATCAGCTGTTCACTAAAGTAGACACATGGTTGACCACTGTAGCCCCAGCCCAACAACCCCTGAGCATTTGGGACTACCCACAGCTCCTCACTTGTCTCTGTTTCATGTTGCTGCAGCCTGAGCTGCTTGGAGATGACAGAAAGAAGATTTTGAAGATCACCAAAAAGCTGGTTGTATAAGCTACACTTCCCTTCTGAAACCCTCCCTGAATTTTTATGTTACTGCTAGTATCTATCCAACATGTATTACTCATCAATTTATGTTCTGCAATTAGAAAGTCCTTTTGGTTTTTTTATTCCTTTATATGCATATAAATAATAACCAAAGTAAAAATTAGCACTAATTTCTAATTTAAACATAGTTTTCAAAAATAGTTGATGATGTCACCTGTTACTGAGATTACTGAGACAGTTCCCTTACTGGAATGTGTCTCTGTTCTTTTAAGCTTCAGATGTTTCTCCTGACATTTTCCATTACAAGGGACTGTAGCAATGTGGTATTTTTGTGCATCTGTGTGGAAAAACAATCAGCATAAATGATTTGGCCCATTTGAGAATAAAATTGGGGAAAAGAGGATGTTTTCCCATAGTTAAACAATAAATCATTTTTCCTGGGAAAAGTTTCCCGTCCCATGCTGTGCGGCAGGGCTTTGCCCTCGGCCAAAGGTTGGGGGGGGTCCTGAACTGAGTGTGGTAGTGGACTTCTCTGGGCCATTGAGGGTGACCATGAGGGACCACTTGAGAACTGGGACTGGAGGGATGGCCAGAGAACAGGAAAAGGCGGCTTGTAGTTAGAGCGGAAACAATAGTGAGACAAGCTGGGCAGAGACTAGGAAAATCAAAGGACATGTTTCTAGCTGTGCCTGGGTGAAGTGAATGTGGAAGGGTGGGGACAGGACATGGGCAGGCAGGTAGTCAGGAAGGCAGGAAGATGGGGTAAGGGGGCTTGCAGGAGGAGCTGGGAGAGGTGGTGTTGCTGGGGGACTTAGCAAACTGGGACTAGGGTCAAAGTCAGGGTGACAGAGGTGACAAGGAGTCACTTTTGTGACAGCTAAAACCAGCTGTGCAAGGAGGCAGAAGGAAGGTTTTGTGGAAGCAGGTGAGGTTTACACTGCTGTGCTTGAGAGACAGCTCAAGAGGATGAGGAAGTGGGCACTGAGCACATCTGCACTGGAGATGGGATGGCATGTCCTCATTCCATGAAGGGAAAGACTGGGGCTCCCTCACTGCACCTCAACTCCTTCTGGTGCTGAAACCTGGGTGTACACCAGCCACCCTCTGCTTTCCTTCTGCAGGAAGGAAACCTGGGGCACAGACTGAACGGGAGCTGTGCTTCCTACAAACCGGACTATGAGCTAAGCCATGGGGCACCTTAGGGCAGGACCTGATATGATCCAGCCACTGCACCAACACCTGGGGGTGAGGTGCCTAGGCATGGCTTTGGGACTGAACAGACTTGGCAAGGCCAGCGTGGGAAAAAGATAAAATCCAAGGGAACCAGAAGAAAGCGAAGGTGCCACCTCTCACCCACAGAGGCCTCAAGAGATTCCCAAATCTTAGCATTGTGAATAAACCCTAAGTGACAGCTTATACCTCTTCTGGAGCAAAGGCCTTGAGGTGGGTGAAGAGGTTCAAAGCATGGTGTTTTAGACAACTGTCACACAGTGTAATTTCTGGGTTTTTTTGTTTGTTTGTTTTTTAACCATTGCACTGTCTCATTCGTCATACAGGGTGAACCAGCTCTGGGGAGGGATCAGGAGGGTACAGTAAAGATTGCTTTCTGTATTAAACTGATAGAAATCTCAGATTGCAGAAAGTGGGTAATTGCTCAAGCAGTTGAGCAGGGCTCTAGGGAAAGGGCTTCTCTACTGCCAGAACCTCCTGTGTGATGGTAGGAAAGTTACGAGTACCAGCATTTCCAAGAATCCCCATTCCCAAGCAGCTAACTTGATGCTTAGGGTTCTTGCTCCAAGAGAGATGACTCAAAACCTGTTTACTTTTGTGCTTCAGAAGCACGTAAGCAAACACTGAAATACAAAACTAGCAAGTGCAGGACACTAAATTGTGGACTCAGAGGCACTGCTTCCCAGTGCTGCCTCTCTGGCCTTCAGGTCCCAGGCCTGCAGGGCGATTAACACCTTCTTACAGGCTGCGACATAGTGAACATGAGTACACAGTGTGTTTCCAAGATGCCATTAAGAGGAAAACTAGAGCAACATGTGGACCTTTATCCCTCATCAGCATGGGGTTTGTACTGTGAGGAAACACACAAGTGAACAGGTAGAAAACATGATAGGAAAAAACCCCAATGAATAGCTAATCAGTAGAGGTTCCAGTTAAAAATACTATGTGATCATACAATTAAATCAACCTTAATTGAGGCACTTCCTAATTTCAGGATGCTTAACTAGGCCCCCTTAATGTTCCTTTCCCAGTGTTTTGTTGTACACTAACATACCGTGTTACACCCCCAGTGTCTTTCACACCCAATTCTTAATACTGGAAAAGACAAATATTTGTCTTTCCCAAATATTTGGGAAAAGACAAATATTTATCTATGAATTGATACAGTTAGAGATTTCTGGAGAACAAAGAACTGATACACCGCACTTGGGTTGTACCCAAGTGCTAAAATACAAGTGAGGCAGACACCCTAGTTTTGAAAATTTTTGCAGATGCTGCTATTCTTCTCCTGGAGATTCAGTTGAGGGAAAACAGCAGAGGATTTTGGCAATGCTCATTTATTACACAAGACCCGACACATTGAATCTTGTCTCCAGCTACGCCTGTACAGCAAAAAAATGACATAGTACAGGTTGCTTACAGAAATTAATCTCATTCAACGTCCAGACTTGTTCTGTTTACTCCTGTAGTGTCGTAAATTGTGGACTTATATAAGTAGTATGCTGCTTTTCCTTTTTTTTAAACTCTTCCTGAAAAAAGCTCATAACAAGTTAAACATGCAGGAAAGCTAACGCCACCCTTTCAATACTGTCTTTAAAGAAAATCCTGCAAATGCCTCCCACCCCCAAAGAAACCCAAACCCACACCATGGCTTCAGATTATCTATTTATTTATTTCAGTTAAAACAAACATACAATGTTTCATTGAAACTGTTGCACTCCCTGCCAACAACTGTAGCTACAGCGTTGGCCTCCAACAATACAGTGGCTATTTACATATGTACACCCATGTACCGCAGGATGCCTGAATGGGGTGGCCTAACAATACGTTAGTTAAGAGCTGTTATAAGTAGCTGCATTCAGGGAATTGTAACATCCATGGTAAGTTTTAGAGGAGGAGAATACATGAACGTGAATGATGCTTTTCATGGACCCAAGTGACTCCTGTGTTTATTGCAACACACACATCTGTAACAATCTTTAGCGTTTTCTTGCACACCTCAGGTGTGAACAAATTTCTTCCATTGTTGTAAGCCACACTTCTTCCTTCCATTGTTGTATGCTGTTACATTTTGTTGTGAAAGAATCTTTCCTTTGACAGTCATTACACAGATGTACAACATGGACAACTCCTTGAAATGATGTAGCAATCAGTAATGAGAGAGGAATATATACAGAAATCTTGGATTCCAAACCTACATTATATACATCATACTTACAGTATATACACACATACAGTTTATGTACATAGACTATCATAAATATTGAAAAATAGGTTTAGTTTTAATGGATTAATGTTTTATAAATAACATGTTACATTTATGACTGAAATATCATGGAAGACAGTAATGTCTAACCGAGGTGACAAAACAGTGGTTTAATACTGAAGCTGCTCTTTCAGGTGGTTTGTAATGTAGGTAACTTGAAGCAGACAGGTTTGGACAGAAAAAAAATTAAATAAATTAAATAAATCATACGTTGGAAATCAACCCAGCCAAGTGGAACTCAACTGTTGCAGGTGGAGAGCCAGGCATCAAGTAATACAGCACATAGTGTGAAAACTGGAAATTGCTACATTGAGAGAACTGGTGATGTAGTATGAGGTGTCATTACAAAAACCTTCCTCCTCTCTGGCAGCTGAGAAGGACTATGTAGGAACTTCTCTTTGATGGTTAGTGAGAGAAAGGAGGCTATTTCTCCCTTCCTTCTATTTATGTATTTTTTTAACGCTGGCACAGGAAGCACTTTGTCCTTTATGTGCTACAAATTGCTCAAAGGTAGACAACATTTTAATCCTCTTCCACCTTCCTATGCTGGTGGAGAGGAAGTAGAAAAGCTGCCAAAGTACTAAGGAGGCACACGCTCAGCACTTCTGTGGAGATCAGGTAACATGGGACAGTTAGCCACGGATGTGCAGTACCTGAGGCGGAGAAGTACGTAAGGAGCGTTGGTCGGCGCTGACTCCAGGATCGTTAACTGCCAGTTGAGTACCACCGAACTAATAATGCGAACAACACAAGAGCAATCTAACTTCTCATTACAGTTGTACACTACAGACTTAGTGACCAGTACTTACAGTCATGCAGAAATATCGATACAAAAAACCTGCAGTTGTTTTCATAGATTTTTAAATGGCTGGGCAGAGACTGACACTATCTGCCAAACAATGACAATCATTTAGATTTGTTCCCAATTAATTCTGTGAGAGCAAAAGAAGTCTCAGGCACTGTTTAACCAATGGATTACAGGCCCTCACTTGTTCCCTCTGACACAATGACTGAGTGGAACTTCGTAAATCAGATTTTTTTAAAGCATCAAGTCAGATGAAGACAGCTGACCACGTTGCCATGATTATTTCATTAATACTCTCTTATCTAGGCATTTGTACCCAATATTGTTGTGTTTGAGAACCTCGCAGAAGCCAAGTATGCTGTTATACAAGAGTTATTTCTCTTCAACCTGGGATAAGAATGAAAGAGTAAACATGCACTAGAAATAAAACAGCTAATCACAACCATACAGCACCTGTTTCATCAGCTAGCTAGCTAGGGCTCATAAGAAACTTACCTACTTCTGAAGCAAACAAGTATGAGATGACTATCCAGTCTATGAGGTTATCTTTAGGACTACTATACAGTATAAATCGGAAGAGGAATCCCAGTTGCGTATGCGAAGAGAGTTTGTACCAAGCATGAAATACTGGTGCAGTTATTTTGTGAATTTGACTCAGAGACAGAACATAGTCAAGTAATTCAAAATCCAATAATGGATGAGTAGTTTGAGAAATACTGTACACTTTTTGAATGTTACACAACTAATAAACTACCTTAGGACCTTTCTGTTTTCCTACAGAGTGTTTTCAAGGTAAATGGGACAGGAAAAAGAACCCAAACCAACCCAAACATTGCTACAACTGACAATGGACCTTACTAATAAAGACAACTCCGAGAGGGAGTTCCATGTTAATGACGTGATATACCCCAGTGCCATTCAGTTTGTATCTACAACAGAAAAAAACCCACAAAAGCAAAACCCCCCAAACCCTGTTTTACCCAACTGCACTATTGAGTACCTCAAGAAGGGAAATGCCAATGCCAACTTCACGATTTCTAGATCAGCTACGTTTTCCTCAAACATACCCATTCCGAAGGACGGGTTTTTTTAAAGCTTGAAAATTTGGGTTTCCATACCATTTTTGGGAACTAAGGTAACTGTGCTTACTTAAGTAAGCTGACAAATGGTTTTCAGAATTCTTTTCACTCTACTTTCAACTAAGTGAATTTCATGGGAAGCATTTGTAATTACAGAATTTTGACTTGAATTCGTTCATTTTCTGTTTTGGTCATTAGAAGTTTTTAAAATAAAAATGGCTTCTAATCATGCCTCTAACAGAAAGGCAAACTTGATTTAATTTAGGACACTGATCAAGTATTTTTATGAGCTCTACATTATTCTTTCATTCTTTTTTTAGAAAAAAGTTTCTTAAAGTCAAAATAGTGCTTTTGAGGTCCATAAGAATTTTTTGGTACAAAAAATAATAGTGTTTTTTTCTCTCTCTCATTGGTTATTTAAACACTTTGCTGTAAATTAAAGAGTTATTTCTCACATCAAATGGTTCCATTAGGCACATTCAAGTAAAATAACAAGATATCCAAGTAACAATGACAAAAGCCAAACATGGCTTGATAAAAGTCTATGGAGAGTTCTGTCCATTCTCTGGAATGGAATAAAGTTGTCACTTCCTTCAGCCAGACACTCACGTGGTTTGATGTTAATAGCCACTTCCATCATGCAGAATAGCTTCTCAAAGACAGAGTTCGGGTATTCTACAATCAGAAGAACCATCAGCAAAGAATCTGCATTTTAAAGGAAGCTGAATAGCTCATTGTCATTCTCAGTAGGTATCTGAGTGAACACTGGCATTCGAAGTGGAGTATTAGAGATTAAACCAGGGCAGTTAATGGCCATCAGATGCAACATTCTGGGTCCAGTCTAGAATAATCAGTGTCATACACCCAGTCATCACAAGTATACCACTTAGAAAGAAGAGTGCAGCCTGAAAAAAGAAAACATAAAAGAAATATTTCAGTTTCTGCCACCATACCCATGAAGTCATGTCCTTTTATGGCATGACTGTCATTACTCATGGAGGACAAAGTAAAAGAGACGAGAAATCACAGTAAACAAAAAGGAGCTAGGTACCTTTCACATACTTAGGGTTCTTTTTCAAAGAAAGAAGTGCATTTATTTTCATTATAGCAGGCCTCACCCTCAGCTGAGGGCAATTAATGTAGCTGCTCATACCAGGCAGGCTGTGCCACTGAGCTGACTTAATCCTGACTCAGTATGCTGAAGATTTGATTCTGAGTCAGCAAGTCTAAGATCAGTAAAGAACACCAAGATCCATTAGAATGACCCAAACTATCAGTAGGGGTCAGATTTTTATGGGGTAAGTTACGTAAGTAAGTCCTGAATGAAAACTTAGAAGAGAACGACCAGACTCTTTTAGTACAGCTCTTAAAGGTAATCTGATGAAATCTGGTTCTTATCAGCAACAGAATAACTTAACTATTGTTGAGATTGGGGGTTGGGGAGGGGTGTGAGAGAAGTCACTGAAGTGGACTGAGCCTTGTGACTGCTCTCTCCTCAGTTTTGAGCACCTATGTAACTCCCACTTGTTAAATAAGATGACTTTAAATGCCAATTCACTGACTACCTTCATCAGCACTTCAACATTCTTAAATCATGAAGGAAACTAAAGTTCTTGCTCAGAAATAATAAGCAAATATGACTACTACGCATTTGTTTATACATACCCCAATCTTTTGCACTGACTTCATTGGTTCCTTCTTCACTAATTTGATGTAGAAGGCAGAAGGAAGTATAAAGATCAGCATGGCAGCTGCAGATGCACCTGTATTTAAAAAGCATAGGAGTAAGTATTTATAATTTAAGTAAATAAAGTAAGTAAATATAACTTAATTAGAGTGGAACTGTATTTACTGAGATTTGAAAGACTATTTGAACTGATGTGAAATTGCTTACCAATGAACCCAAAGATGTCACGGATGGTAGGGACGAAGATAACAAGCACGTTGGTAAATGCCAGGAGAGCAATTGTAATGGAACAGTGACGCCACCATTTAAACTCCTTCCCTGCCCACAACAGCTGGGTAATGGAACTGCGGATCTTTAGAAAAGGGGGAAAAAGGAAAAGGAAAGTTTAGTCTTCATTGAGGAAGTCAGCGGCTGTCACCTGAATGAGACCTTCCTTCTGAAAGCATTTTAACATCAGGTTCCTCATTTTAATGAAAGTTGAAGGACTTCTTTTTAAAAACAGGTATTTATTTCCTTCACTTGAGAGGCAGCTCTGTGTTTCTGGTCTGTTTCTTTTCAGTGATTTAGATTGTCAAAGCACAGAAACCCTGGGGATTTTTGTAACATCTAAGGATGCTGCTCAGTGATACACATGTAAATGCCCAGAATTCATGTTCACAATGTACTTACAAAAACACACCGACTTTTGAAAGCTGATAACTAGGTGGTGCAAGTCCTTTTATAAAGGGGCAATCTGTTCCACTTCCCCAATTAAACCATAGCAAAAAAGCAATATAACTCAATGTATTTATATCTACTGCTTTGTAACTGTTGCCTAGTTATTTAATTTATATGAATTAACAGTATAGAGGTATTTCATCAAGCTCATTTGAATCAATTTCCTTTTCCAATTAAGAGAAAAATTGTATAAATGAGAGTTGCCAAATCAGTAAATGACTGCAGCAGTGATGAAAATAAAAAGTGGTAGTAAGATTAAGAAATAAATTACTTACTGGGAAAATAACTACAGGTACAGTAAGGGTTACAGCCATAAGTACAGCGAGACGCACAATAAGAAGAAGGACATCAGCACCCAGATAAGCAGAGTAGGTATGAAGCAGTTCTGGTTCGACTCTTCCTATAAGGAAAACAGTATTTTAATTAGATGTAGTTTATATACTTAAAAAACCCCTCACTTCTGCTCTGAATCCTAAGTGAGTTTGACAGTTAAGTGCAATATGAATTGAAAGCCTCAACAGCTCCTGCAAGCCCATCTCCATTTTACACAGGGATATCTTGGAGGCACTGGATTTGTTTTAATCCAGTTTTAATCTTGTGCCTCAGGCCTAATTCTACTACTGATCTCTTTCTGGGCGTACACATATAGAAGTATTAATAAAAACCCCAACAAACAGTGTATAATTAGAACTCATAGTAAATGCTTGCTTGCTCTAACTTAAAAATCATACTGTGGTTTTGCAGAATGTAATTCATTTAAAAGAAAGCAGAGAAGGCAATATTCACCGTAAAATGTCAGGTATCCAAAGAGAGCAGCCAATAAATACATGAGGAACATGGCAAAAAAAGATACGTAGGACACATTCATCATCCTTTTACGGCTTCGGCTGTAAGACAAAGAAACATCATTAGCAATGAGAACATACTGGTTCATGCTACTTCTGCTTGTTTAGTGAAATTACAGACAGGCATCTAACACATACCTTTTCAGTTCTTCATAGATGGGAAGAATTGCAGGATGGCAGACGAAAGAAAATGTTAGGATTGGGACAGCATAGACAGTCTGAAAAAAGAAAGTATCTTCCTTAAATACCTCAACAGACATTAGAAATTTAATTTAAAAAAAGTAATCAGTAGATTTTCCCATTTTGACTTAGGAATCTGTCTAGTTTAACTAAATTAATCTGTCTAGTTTAGCTAAGTTCAGCTGTTCTTTCCAACTGAAACTTTGGCAAAAGTTAAAACAAGTTGCTATTTTCTTAAGCCCAGATGCTGAGGTATTAAATACTCCCAAATCTCACCAAAGTCCATGCTGAGCTGAATGGATCTGCATTCATAATTATGTTCTGCACCTGGTCAGCTTAAGCCATTACAGCCTGATCTTAGTGTTGGCTCACACATACTTCTTCTTCCCCATGTGAGAAGATTCACCACTCATTAGGAGCATTCATGACAGTCAAGACTCTGTGACTAGGAACTTCCAAGTCTATTTCAAAGTCTGGCATACATTTCCCACCTGCATGCTATTCTGCAATCTGCTTTTTAAAATGCTTTACTACCTCACTTGAGAAAGCCTGAGAAATGCTTTGCTGAGAAATGAGAGATGCTGTTGCTGCCACTCATCTCAGGCAGGCATCTCAAGCTCTTCTAGCTTCTGGCTATTTGGAATGTGGAAAAACCCAGTCTACTCTACAGGAACAAAGGCCTAACACATCCCAAGTTTACTTGAAGGAAAAATGACCTGATTTATCTGCTACGTATTTAGTCTTAGTTATTTTCAATGGAGAGCCTGATTTTTAGCCGGTTACCTGTGAATTGAAGATGAAATATTTTGGCTTGCACACATCATCATTTGTTATGTTTTCATCTACCGAGGGCGCCAATGTCACATTTACTAATGTCATGTTCAGGATGACACTGTCCATAGGACAGGGGATCTGAAACATCTTCCAAATTACCTAGAAATAAAGCCATATATTTATTGTTACTTTGACTAATGCAATATGTGAAACTTTTCAGAAACTGTGTTTAATTTCACTTTGAAATGCAGTTTTACAAGCACTGGAAATCTGCAAGATTAATACTTACAACAATCAGAAAGAAGACCATGCAAAGTAAGGAAAAGCCACTGGTATAGCCCAAATATCCTGTGTTAAAGAAAAAAATTTTAAAAATTTCAGATCACCATTCATCTAATAACATGACAAAAATATTCTGTCAGTGATCTCTATAAATTGACATTTTCTTAGTGTTACATAGAACAAGTTAATTACTCATTGACGTTCTGCTAATCTCAACCCAGACCTGAAAGTTCTCAAAGACATATTTATGTGCATAGGGTCTGCACATACACTACGTCTGTAGTATCAAACTTTGTAACTTACAAACCACCCCCCCCAACAACTACAGGGATTATTTATTATACCCTAAGAATGATTATAGAATCGATGCACAATGAGATAACTTAGCCTTTTCCCTTGTGTTTTATTGAGTCACTTAATTTGTTGAAGTAATAACTTTCTAAACAGTAACAACAACAGTTCACACTGAGACTCTCAGTTAGTAAGGTTCCACTACAGGATTCTCTGAACTAATGTATCAAGTGGATTTTCCGCCTATATGGCTGAATTACAGCCTTTTCAGATAAAGCACCTGGTATGAATATTCTGCTACTGACTGGGATCTAAAATGAAAAACACAACTTCTATTTCCACTGCAAAAGCAATGTAACTGTCCAGAGCTGTCATCCTTTGTCTTCTGAGACTGTTACTGGATAGCTAATAACACTATTCAGTAACAGTATTGTACTATTTCATTACTGACCAAAATAGGTCAAACTGCAGTAAGCATACTAATAGAAAGTTACTGTTGAGCCTTATTCTAAAGCTACATTATCTATGATCCTTTTGTTTGCCACAAACACATCTGGAACTTAAGATACTCATCTTGTTTTTTTTAGTGTACTGACAGCAATTACCTGAACCCTGATTATTCCCAAGAGACAGATCTGGAGATCTGTTAATTCACACAGTACTTCAAGACTAACATCCCATCAACCCACTTCCCCACAGCATTTTCTACACACTTTTATTTTGATTGCACTCTACTGCTTACCTAGATTTTTCAGTAGGGACAGGGGAAGAATGAGGATGACAGACACCAGCAGCACTAAATAGTCGCCGTTAAGGTACCATTCTCTGTAGAAAAAAGGTGATGTTTGTAAGAAAGCAAAGTATTTAAAAATCACAACATCTGCAGTTTAGTTTTCACTCTTATGTTCTCCTACATCATACGGCTTCTTAACAAACGTAGTACCTGATGTCACAAGGGATTACTGTTCAGCTTACTAGATGGACCTACAATCCCTTCTTATCTCACCCCAAACCTGCATTGTGCCTTTCCTTTAGTGTCCTTTTCTAAAATTAATATGCATCTGAAAGTCAGAAGACAGGAAAGCAAATGACTGGCCAGAAAAAAAGCCAACTGGGATCAATCATGGGAAAATGGTAATTTGCTTATATGTTGGTTCCCAACTCTCCAGATGTATCAGAATGCAGGGCCCAAACTGGGTGCTGACCCACTTCTAATGGAAATACAATTCTGTTGGGTACCCTGTGAGAGTTAATGAAAAATAGGTGAGGGCTAGAGTTACGGCAGTATCTCAAGCCCACTGGCTGAGAAAGCTCCAACAAGTACTGGGAGTCTCTTGGAGGCACGCTTAGTCCCTTTCAGTAGGGAAGTTACAATAAGAACCTTAGATTTAATTTCTTTTTTCCTTCAGATTGTTTTTGCCACTTATTCTGTAAGAAGCAGTAGCGCTTTTTTTTGGCAAAACATTTTTGAGTGTTAGAAGATCAACATCTTCCCTTGAAACACAGAAACACAAAGTTAAATCTGTGTAAATATAGCAAAAGTTCACTGTACTAATAGAAAAAAACCCTTGAGTATTTAATCGTGGCAGGGTAACTGCTTTCTTCATCTGTCCTACAGGAACATCCTATATGCTTTAAGCCAATTCAAGGAACACTTAAGCATTTATTCCCAAATATTACTACTTTATGTTCCATTATGGTATCAGCTAACAGCATTTATTTTTAAATGGACTACTATTTAGATAAACAAAGAAATATCAATGAACCAATTGGAAATTTGTGCATTCAAACCCAATTGCTGAACTTAGATAGTGGAAAAATGGAACAGCTTTAAGTCTTGCTCTGGATTTATGTAGTAAATGCAGAAACAATTTGGTCACCTCTTTCTCCAGGTTTTATCTGGGATAACTAAATGTAAAAAAAACGTATTTAAGAAAGTTCAGATGTGAAGGACATTAGTGTCATGTACCTTTTGTTCCCTTTTTAAAAAACTGAGTAGCCTTGTGGTAAATTTAGAAGAAATCACAGCACAGCGATTCCTTGCATTTGAGACAGTCGTAAGAATGTGCACTGCTACTGGGCATGCACCACGTGAAGACCATCCCGACTTTCACACCAAGGACTTTAAAAGAGTTTTTCTGTGCTGAAAAGTAAAGAATGTGATTGCGCAGCTTTAAAACACAATTACTTTAAAAACTACAAGAGGAATTTTAATTATAGAGCTAGTATATGTAATATAGTCTTAGTATTTGAAAGTATTTTCTCCTACAGTAAGCATTATTTTGGGACATTTAAACAGGTAAGTGCTTACATTTTGGGCACCAGGCTGCCAGAGTGGAATCCATGTCAATGGTAGCCACCCAGACTCCCCTAAGCAATGCATGGAGAGAGTCAGTTAAGTGGGATCCACAACTGCCAGAGCACTGAGAAAAAATTGACTTTACATCAGTGTTCAGTTACCAAGTACCAGCCAACAAGAAAACACTGAAGACACAAATGTCACTTTCCAAATTTTGCTTGCCAGATTTGCAGAGCAGCAGCTGTATCCAGCCTTTAACTTCCACTCTTGAACTGCATCCGATTTTAAATTCTTCTATGAATATGGGACAGTTAAAAATACTTGCCTCCAAGCCCCCTCATAAGCACTGGCTACTCCAGGGACTTTCTTAAGAAGTGGAAAATAAGGACTTGAATTCAGCCAAAGAAGGGGAATGAGCCTTCCCAGGGAAAAAAAAAAATCATAAACATTACACTATTAAGTAAATAGGGTGGGTGCATTCTTTGACTACATTAAAAAAAAAGGCGGGGGGGGGGGGGGGCTAGCATTGTTGTCATGACAATATTTATCATCAAGCTGTACAAACACCACCAAATGGCTTGAACCCCTTGGGGAACACAGGCAGAAAAATGCCTACCTTCTGAACTCAGGCTTAGGTGTAAGTTGGAGTCTTGAGCTGCTCAGCCCTCTCAAGACTGGGACACTTCAGGACAAGGCACAGAAGTACAACTCTGAAGAGTGAGATTTATAGCACTTAACTCTATCCATCTGAAGTCAGGCATCTTGTTTTAGATAGCTGTTTTTACACACCCTCTCAATATAGAGTGCTATGATAAATTACTCTCTGGAGGTGCCCAGAGCAGGTGCCCAGAAGATCACCTTTCTCTATACAACGACCAGAGTGAAGTCTAACTTTCAGACAGAATGGTTAGATAACATGAGCACCCGCTTTTAAAGTTGAGCAGGAAAGACACTATGGAGTCAAGGTGTCTCCAGGGCTAAATGGCAATGCGTCCACCACTTTAATCTTGGGCATATAAACTCTATTTTAGTTCACTGTTTAGTTCCCTTATCTTTTTGAGAACCATTCTTATTACACAACTGCACTTCAGTCTTATATTTAATCACTTCCCACAGTATTAACACTAGAAAACCAAAATAACCAGTCCAAACCAGTTGGAATGCAATAATTAAAAACAACAAAAAAACCCCAAACCAGAAACAAACCAAACCAACAACCAATAACCAGATTAACCTTTCTTTATTGAGAGTATGTACTGACTGGTACATACAGGAACACTTACCTGATGTTCTTTAGAGAACAGCTTTCTGTAATATGATGCAATACCTGTATTTTTCTACCCTTTTTCCAGGACAGGCTGGTTCTAAATGAAGTAGAGCACTCAGGGGAAGGGCAAACTTACTGTATCTCTGTCTGAGTAAGGAGCTACCCTATGGTGTACCGAACGTGGTCTTCATATAAAAATATATACAGTCTCCGTATTTGTTTCTCCTAATAGTTTCTCTGATGAGGAGTTCTAACACCTACCCTGTGGTCTCTTCGATGTTCATAAATGTCTTGATGACCAATGGTAACTCATATTTCACTATGAAGAGGTAGCTTGACATAGCTGTAGGTGAATAACATCATAGATCATTACAAATATAGAATATGCCACAAGATGCAAGAATCACATAACATGTTTCATAACTTCACTTGAACACAAGCAGTTAATGAACACATGTTGTGTGAAAAAAAAAAAAGTCTCCAAGAATAAGTAGGGAACAGTAACTATTAACAGTACAGACTAGTTAAGATCCTCACCTCCAATGTTCTGCATTGTAATTGATCCTGAAGCAGCGAGTTTTCCAGCCATGCCAAATGCCTTCATTCCTAACTGTTCATACAATAAAGATCCTAAAGGAAGACAAAACAATCCATTGGAAGGGTGTGTTTCACAAAGACACCATATGAAACAAATACCTTATGTTTGTAAAACAGTAATTTGCCATACCTCCTTCATTGGCAGTCTTCAAAAGGAGATGCACCGAATACAAAGAAAATATTGAGACAACCATCAGGAGTATCCTGGTGGGGGGAAACATGCAAATTTTTAATAGCCATAAATGATTTATTGTTACCTTATTAAATAAAGGCAGATCAAGCATAAAAATCATATTAAAACGTTATCTGGGAAAAACCCTGCAGGTTCTAAGGCCAGCTAAAAGCATTCTGAAAAACCAATTAACGCCTAGTTTAGAAAGGATTTTATAGTAAAATGAATTTCACTGTCATAAAGAAATTCTAGTGTAAGGTTAAGCAATGCCCATAAGGCAGCCAGAAGTGGCCTAAACACTGGGAAGTGCAAGGCATTTATAATTGGCTACATTTGATACAAATAACTTCAAGTATCACTGGGAATGGCTTTGTATCATTGCAAGAAACTGTATTTTCCCTCTCTTCCTATCCTTGTTTAACAGTGCATCATGAATCTATTGAACATCCAGTTACTAACTGTGGCAGAAGTGAAGATTATCTCTTTGTCTTAAACAAGTCAGCTTTTCAGCTTAAATCTCCCCTATGTCATATTTCTTTACGTAAAGGTGAAACTGAAAAAAAGCCTTAAAGAATCAACTGAAAAATCAGATGTATTGAGAACTGTGTTTTCAAATGGTAATACCTATTTGTTGTCATTAAAAAAAAAAACAAACCAAAAATCTAACACAACTTTCTTTTCTCAAATTATTCTTCACATGTGCCTATATGGGAGTCACTAGTGGCTTGTTTATCTTCCCCACAGCTTTTACATGCAATATATAATGTATTATCTCCAGAAGCGCATTTGTAACATTGAAAATTCAGATCTCTCAACAACAAATCTCCACCCCAACAAATGCAAAATGCAATTCCTGGAGTGGCACACTAGGGGGGACTTCTCAGCTCCAGAAGAACACAGTGGAAAATTACAGTACATTCCAAAAAATCCCTGGCGTTTGTCATACCCATACAAGCTTTCTGCTTATAGGAAACCTAAGCATCAGCATATCTGCTCAGAAATGGCAAGCTCCATTTAGAGTTCCCATAGTACTCCTTTACATTTCCTTTTGTGCCAATTTTAACATTGGTGAAATCAGTAAACACAGCACAAAGAGCTGGGAACAAGAACATCTGAGAAAAGCTTCACAGATGTCTCCAAGGAACCCAGGAAACTTGTGCTAATGTGCCAATTCAACACCAACACATGCACACAAATAAACCTTTGCATTTCTGGCAGGTAGAGATTAACCATGATTTAATTCAGCCATCAACTACAAACAGCACAGTGAGATGTGCAAGAGTTGCATTTCATTAAAACAGCAGAGATCCTGGACCCCTCAAGTCCTAACCTTGAACAGCTGCCTACAGTGTTGACAAGATCAGTCAGTAAATTCATCTCAAAGCTCACTCAGTTTCTGGCTTCCAGACCGTATCATTCATTTACTTAGTGCTGACACAAGTGACAAGTCACAGCACTGACACAAGTGACTCCACACAGACTTCGAAGAATTTACTGCCTCAATCAACTGCATCTGGATCTGATTTTGTAACCTAGTTATTAAAGGATGTCTGTAATGGCTTCAGTGTCAGCAAAAATCCTTGGGATCATCAGTGACTGACTGCTTTCCTGCCTTGGAACTATACAAGCTTCACTATGTTTTGCAAGGTGACAAGCTAGTTTTATCTTTGCGTCAGTACTCACAGATAGATCTGAATGCAGTTACCAGGAAATTGAAGGTAACCTCACAGCACCTGACTCTTACAGGAATCAATAGTTCTACACTTTTTTTCCTTCAGAAAAAAACCAGGACTCCACTTATATGCAAATCTGTTCAAATATTGAACCTTAAATTCTTTTTTTCCGCTCCTCAGAGATGTTCTAACATGCATTACAACGATTCTATGCTGCAGAACATCTCTAGAGCATGAGGCTGGTATGTAGAGAGATGAAGTATCTACCTCTTCTGAACTGATACCACTAAGTGGTTCGCTCAGTTTAGCATGGTCTAAGTTCAAGTCTTAGCAGGAAATTAACACATCACCATATATTTGAAATAGAAGTCTTTAGATCAAAACTTTACACATTGGTAGTTTCCTCAAGAGACTCGAGCGCTAGCCTGATACACCATGGGATATCTGAAGTAAATCTGACCTACAACTCTCTGGAAATCTGGCACCAGATCAAGGCAAATTTTGAACTACATGTTACTCTCCACTTGTTCTTGAACAGACAGCGTGTTTATCCGTTTCCGGGATAAAGACACAAAGTCCCTTTATATATATCCATGGATTCCTGTTTGCACTGAGTGACTCATATGACACATGCTTCCTATATATGAAAAATGCACCTTGCCAACACAGTGAGAAGCACAGTACCTAACTGCTTCCTCATTTCCAACTATGTAACTATAGCCCCTGTCTTTTCCCTGAGAGGTATCGCCGATATAGCTACAAACAATATCCCACATCCCTCCCCTGCAGGGAAACAGCAGTTTTTACAGGTGTAGCTGCAAACAGTCCCCCAAATTGAGTAAAAGCACAGCAATAAAAAGGATTTCTTTATTGGTGTAAGCACATCATACCTCCGCAGGCACAACTATGTCAGCTGAGGAAAAGGAGACCACGTCCCCGATCGGTAGGACTGGAACACAGAATATTTTAAGAGTAGACACAGCCAGACTTGCATGAGACAAAGAAGATAATCTGCTTCCACCTACATTTGTCTTCTGACTCTCTATAGCCTGACCCTGTACTTTTTGTGCAATTATGACTTCCACTAATTGAAAAGTTTCTGTTGCCATTAATTTCAACCAGTGAACTCTGAAAGAAAAAGCTAATATGGACTTAAATATGTTAAGCCGCACCTCTTCTCCGCTTAGATAGTGGAATTTTCAGGGGAAATCTATCAGTTATTCATGGAGAAGTTAAAGCTGAGTAAAGGAAAATTCACTGTTAGTTGTTCTGTGCATTGCAGAACTTGCAATGGATCTGTTTAATTTTTTGCAAGTCCTTCTGAATGCATCACAATCTCTTAATTTCAAACAATCCTAAAATGCAATTCTGCACCTACGGCAATGACTGAGTATTTTGTAAAGGTCATGTTCTTACATCAAGTGTTTTTCCATTATTAATTACACAGCAGAAAGATCGTTTTTGATGAGCCAAAACATACTTACACAAAAAGAGCAATTCCAGTGTTAGCCATGGCAAAAGAAAGACCGAGGATGCCACTACCCACAATAGCATTGCTCAGATTAAATACTGACATTCCAAAGGAAGTAGTACCCGGATGCTGACAAAAGGGAGATAGGTAATAATTAATAGAAAGTTATGATGTATTTCAGAATTAAACACAGATTTTTCAGGAAAGGGTTTTTTCTTTGCTGTTTTTTGTTTTTGAAAGGTCAACACGATGTACTTACATACTGAGTTTCATATTTCTTCTTCCCAAGATTGGAATCGAGCAAGAAATTTTGGTTTTCGGGATCAATATCTGCATAGTGGCTGTAAAAGACACGGCATCGTTAGCGGCCGTCACCGGCGACGTGCGTGTTCACCTCCCGCTTAGCGCTTCCCATCGGCTCCCACGGGGGAAACGAGAATAACCAAAGGAATGCCCCAAAAAGACACCCCCCACACACCTACCGCCCTGCCCAGTGCAGTGTTTACATCCCTAGCCGCTCCCGAAACGCCTGTCAACACGCGACACCTCCGAGACCCAGAGGCGCCGTTTTAAATTAGGGCTGAAACGGGGCTGCGGGCGCCCGGGTGCCGCCCGCCTCCCGGGGCGGCGGGGTGCCCTCACCTCTTCATGGCAGCCGGCTTGGTGGGGTAGGGGTAGCTATAGTCGTTGCTGTTGGAGCTGTAGCTGCTGCTGTCCTCGTCGGGGGAGATGTTGAACTTGCCCATCTCGGCGCTGCTCATGTCGGCGGCGATGCCGCGGGGCCGGGGCGGGGGGCGCGGGGTGCGAGTCGGGGATCGGCGGCCGCTCTTTTGTCCTTGGCGGCGGGGCTCGCCGCGCCTGCGGAGGTGGGAGGCGACGTCAGTTGCCGCAGCGGGCGCCGCGGCCCGTCACGTGGCGCCCGCGCGCGCCCGCGGCGCGGCGGCCCCCGCCCGCCGCCGAGTGGAAAAGTACCAGGCGCGCGGGGCGGGGGGCGCGCGGGGCGCGGGCAGACAAAGGTGACGCGCCGGGGACGCGGTACCTGCGGCGGCGCCGGGGACCGGGACGAGGGAGCGGCCACCGGCAGGCAGCGCTCAACCTGCACACACCCTCCCTCCCTCCACCCTTTCGCCCCGGTAGCGGAGCGCAGACTGATGCAACACCGATGGGCGATTGTCACATTGGCTGCCGGGGCCTCTCCGTCCCGCGGCGGCCTCCGTGTTTACCTCCCCCCCTCCCTCCCGCCCCAGCCGTCAACACTGAGCATCCCGGCGTTTCCAATGGAAAAAATGCAAATCGGTCACGGGACCGCACCGCGCCGCAGTCGTTTGGGGTTTTTCCACCTCTCTGGGATGCAGCGTCCCTACGCGCGCCCGTCGCCACCACGGCGCGTCCAGGCAGAGCCCGGCAGGGTCTGAGGCGGCAAACCGGGGCGGGGAGTGGGGGGGTGCTGCCCGCCGGACAAAGGCTCGAAGGACGAGCCGCGCTACGTCCGAAAAACTCGCCCCGTTCCTCTTGGCGGCCGTGTAACAGCCGGCGCCCGCCGCCGCGCCGTACCTTCTCCGCAAGGGCTGGAATGCGAGGTTTTCTCCCGAAGCCTCGGAACGAGGTGATGCTCCTCTCTCTCTGCGGCCGCTTCTCGCGAGGCAGAACACCCTTCGCTGTAAAACGTCAGCGAAAAAGAGCCCCTAAATAAATAAGGGTAAAGGGGAAAAAATCGCTCGGAAAAGCCAGCGGTATGAAAGCGAGAGGAAATATCGTTCGCGCGGTCCTCTAGCGAAGGCGTCGCTGCCGGTCTGACGGCCCCCTCGGGGCGCCGCCGCTCTTCAGGCAAGAATGCGGGCGCGTCATCGCGGAGGGGCGCGGCGCCCGCCGCCGCGCCGCCCCCCGCCCTGCCCGACTGACCCCCTGTTGCTTCCCGGGGCGGGGGGGTGGGCGTGTGCAGCGAGCGGCTGGGGCCTCGCCCGCTTGAGGGGTGGAAGCCGGTCATCGGCGTGTGCCCAGCAAGGGGGGTGTGTGGGGGTGGTCGGGAGCGGTGCCGCCGGCACATGACAGCGGTCCTTGCGCCGAGCCGCCCTCCTGTGTTTACATGGGGGGCTGTTGCGTTTCACGGCGGAGACGGGACGCTGCGGTGCCCTGTTTGAAAGCTGCTTCCATTTGCCCGGTGCAGCACCTGCTTCGTGACTGCGGCACCGGGGACGGACTCACCGCGGAGGCTTCCTCCCCGTTCCCACCCCGTGCCTGCCTCCGGCGTGCTCCCGGGCTCCGGGGCTTCGCATAGCTCGGAGCGGGGAAGGGGACGAGGTGTCACCGTCCCGTAGCTACCCGCTGCGGTCTCCTGCTATTTTTAGTGCATGAGGAGGCAGCAGCGCACGTGCGAGCCGGATCCCGGGGGCAGCGGAACGGCTCCCCGAGGCTTGGGCTACCTGCGCTTTTCCTTCCGGGAAGTGATCTGGAATGACGGCTTCCCCCTGGTGATGCGCTGCAGGATCAGCCCCGCTTTTGGGAGAAGAGGGGAAAACAGAAATAGCCCACTTCCTTTCCCTCGGGTAATTGTTGCAGGAACTTTTGAGGCCTTTGCTGCTTGACACTGTCCCCGTGGAAGCGGGCAGCAGGGCTTTACTGTTTGCTTCTGCCCCACCTCACCCACAGGCAGCAAGGTTGCACTTCTGAAGGAGGCTGGGCGAGTGCAGGGACCATTTGGGCACTTCCATGAAGCAGGGGGTTTCTGAGGTAGCACCCACCTCGCCCTGGTCGAAGTGCACTCCCACGCAAATCCGATGCTATGAGCCTCCTGTGTAACGGATGCCGGGCAGGCCACCGAGTTGTTCGTCCCCTTAGCTCCCTCCCTTCCTCCCTCTACGGCATGGAGAGCTGTGGAAGGTGCGACGGACAGCTGGCAGTGCAGCCTGCCTGCCTGTTCTGGGGTTGGGGCGGCCACGGTGACACGGGAGCAGTTTGCACCCTTGAAGGGCAGTGAGCCCCCAGCCCACCACACACGCTGCTGGCCCCGTTGAGTGGCACATGGTCCCCGGGCTCTGCTGGGGACGGGGCGGGGGAGAACACACGAGGTTTCCCTGAGGCGGGACGGCGGGGGAGGACAGCCCGGGCCCCCCGGCTGCCCCGCCGAGAAGCCGCCGGGCGGCGCGAGGCAGTAGCAGGCCGACCATCAACGCCGCAGAACCTTCTGGAGCGCCCCCGCCGTCGGGGGAGGGGGGGGTGAGGGAGATGAGAGAAGAGAGGGAGGGAGAGAGAAGGGAGGGAGGGAGAGAGGGGAAGAGGGACGGGAGGGAGGGGAAGAGGGGCGGGGCCCGGCGAGGGCACACGGAGGAGACGCAGAACTAAAAATTTTCCATCACTGCAGTTCTCCCCCCGCCCCCATCCGGCACGTGACGTCAGCGCCCCACCTCCCCCCGGCCTGTGAGGCGGCGGGGGCGGGGCGGGGCGGGGCGGGGCAGGGCTGGGAGTGCTGTGCTGCGCAGCGCTGCGGCGCCTTCCCGTGCAGCCCGGGGCGAGGGGGTGGCGGCTGTGGCATCGCACCTGCTTCCCCGGGAGCCTGGTGCCGCGGGGTGTGTGCCGCCCGGCTTGGGGCGGCCCCGAACCGGCGCCCGTCCCGAGCCGTGGGCAGGGTGTCCGGGGGGGGTGGGGAGTGGGCGCTGGTCGGTCACCGGCATCCCGGTAACGGGGTTTGAAATGTGCCTCGGCGGTCAGCTCGGGGCGTCCTGGGGCCGATTTTCCCCCTCTGGTAAAGGGCGGGGGGAGCGGGGAGCAAGACTCAACTCTGGGTGCTTGCGGCTGTGGGGTATTTCAAAGTTGGAGCAGCGACCCCAGAGTCAACATCTTCCCCCAGGAGATGCGGCTTCGCTACGACAGGCCGTTTGCAGGGGCGGCAGCAACCTGGGGGGTTAAGCAGAGGGCGGCGGGAGCCCCGCTTCGAAGCGCGATCGCAGTGACTCGTAGCTGAGCCCTACTGCGCGGGGGGCAGGCGATCACACCTTATTTGGGTTGGGGTTTTTTTGAGTGGGGGGACAGCGAACACCTTGTTCGCTTTCCGCCCCATCCCGTTCTGCAGATGTGAGCGGTTCCATGAAACTGCAGCGTGCGCCAGAGGGGTCAAGGTGACCCGTTCACCGTGGGCTTCGCTAGGCTAACAGCAAACGCGGTGACGTGGCCCCTGGCATGTTTGGGGCGTTTCGGAGGCACCGAGGGCGGCATCCTTTTCAAGGCAAGCGCACGGGTTTGCTGCCTGGCGAGGTGCCCCACGTGCATCTGATAAATGCAGAAGCCGTCTTCAGAGATGCGATCTGGTTGCCGTGAACAGTACAGGTTTTTTAAAAAAATAAGTTTAAACCGGATTTTATTGCATAATAAAAGCTTTGCTGTGCAAGTGCTTGAATTTTTTTTTTTTTAAAAAGACTAGAACTGATGAAAAAAATGGAAAAAGATGATGAGTCTTCGTTGCACATTTATGAGAAGAAAAATTGGTAAAACACATTTAGGAAGAAAAATTGCTATTTATCTAATGGCCCCATTATTGGAAGGCTCACTGTGCAACATGCGAGTGCAATCTGCGCTGCTCCAGAATATTGAGTCTCTAAAATCTTTACCCATGCAGCCTGTTTGATGGTTCAAATGGTCTGCTTTTTCAAGTGGTTTTAAGTAATGCCTCACTGATTGAATTATAATTTTCCTGACTTTGTAATTGCCAAGAATGTCCTTGGCAAAACATACATACAGTGTGTTTCATCCAATTTTGAAATGTATTTTGTAATCAGAATAATAAAATCTAATATTCATCAGTTCCTCCCACCATAGTTTCAAAGATTTGTTTTCATCATCTTGCTTTTTTTCCCCCCTCCCTCTTTTTTCTACTGTTATGTTCTGTTTTCCTTCCCTTTCTTTTCATCTGCCTTAAATTTCTCAGTCACCCTCATCTTTATACCTTCCATTTGTTTGCCTTTTATTTTGTTCTTTTGTGTGCATTTACTCATTGCAAGCTTCCTTACAACATTTTAGCCTTCAGGACAGTTAAGAATGAACTTTTTTTTTTTTTCCTTTCTTTTTTTTAAATCTAGACATCCTGTTTCTAGTTTATATGTTCATACCAGCACAATTCTGGAGGCTAAAGACTGCTAATCTTTTTTTTTTCTTTTTTTTTCTTTTTTTTTTTCCTTTTTTTTAAATATTGAAAAACAGGTTTCTGTATTTTCTTGAATATAGAGCTGTGGGGCAATGTCTCTTGTTCTTAGTCAGGTTCCCCTAGCTGAAAGACCGTGTAATCATTTAGGAGGCAATGCTTTATGCTTTCAAAACAAAGCAAACCCAGACAAACAAAAATCAGGTATGTTATTGTAAGGGTGTTGTAAAAGAAGCTATGAGTTAATATTGAGTTAGGTGTTGTAAAAATGGAGCTGCCTTCAGTTACACAGGCAGAAAGGACCTAAAGCTTTCAATGTATTATACAGGAAGGTAACAGGGGTTTTGCAGCTGAAGAGCTGCTCTACACTTAGAAACGTCTGTTTGCAGCTGAGACTAACGCTGTAGATTCACCCTGCCCTGTGATGTGGCATACCAGTGCCCAGCCTGCGAACGGTTTTGTTTTACATTGCATTAGTTGGTTTTATGTTTAGAAAAAGAAGCAGTAGCTGGCAAGTGCCTGTGCTTTTTTCTTTGCTCGTGTTCTAGCAAATAAAAGGCCTTTATAATATGGGAGGTTCTTGTTTCATGCTATTTCTTCCTACGTATGTAAACAAACCTGGTGAAACACTGTAAAGCTGTTTGTAGCACATGCCCAGTAGATTAATGTATGTTTATGGTATGCATCGAAAATGTGTATGTACAATAATACCATAAAAGTCAAGTCCATCCACATGGTTTTTAGATGATACTTCCTTAAGTGCCCAAAGAATATCTAATGAAATATGTAATAGGTCATGTCAAAGCAATCTGTACTAATAGCTACATAACATTAATTTTGCTGGGTATCAACAATGTGAAAATCCCAACAGAGTAAGGATCTGCATGGTGTGAAATCCTTGTTATTGGGAAGGAAGACAATGCAAAGTAGGGACCGAGACCCATATTGTGTCCCAACTGAGGTGTCTGCACATGTGCGTCCCAAGGAAGAGCTGCAAGGGTGGGTGAGTGGGGGAAACGAGCTTTGCTGCATGGGCTCGGTGGTCCACAAAGATACAGGCGGGGCTGAGGGTTCCACTGATCCTTCAGCCAGTTTGGTTCATTATTCTTACCTCACATGGACTGCCTGTGGCATGCAATTAATGAAATTATAGGTTCTGATTGTATGCTTTCTCAAACAAAACTTCCACTGAAGCCAAGAGGTATTACGAGTGCATAAGGAATGCAGGGTTGCATATCCTGCCTCTTGGGCTTTGTGATGGTGAGTTGGAGTTACATATTAAACTTGGTTTAAGCCTTAATTTTTTCCCTCTGTGTTTATCCTAGCCTAGTTTCAGTTTTGCAATATGAAAACAACAAAATCACTATGTTCAGGACATAAGCAGCAGCATTCTTTTAAAAAATAGTACATTTACTATAATTATATTTTGGATTCAGGCCAAAAATAGGGAGAGATTCTGAGTCTGACTTTTAAAGCCATATGATTGTGCTGTTATGCTGCAATAAGCTCAAAACAGTGGGTGCTGCATGAGGTATAGAGTACTAGTCATCCGCAAGAAATTGTCAGCCTTAAATGGACATTGCCAGCTGCTATAAAAATAATTTTTACTTTATAATTTTAACTCTGTAACATTTTTAGGGGGGTTAAAAATAGCATTTCCCCACTAATCTTGATTCATCTTTTCCACTCAGCAAACACTGTTTGTTTTTTCCTGTGTGAAATTAACATAAGTTTTAAAGTGTGTATATATGTATATATATTTTGTTTGTTTGTTTTGGGCTATAGTACAAATCTAGAAAAGCTTTGGGAACGGCATTTGTTAATGATCTGACAGTCTGTCATTTTCTATAAGCCATGCCACATATTTTTGTTTATAACCTTATGGGAATAAGAACTACTATTTTGGTTCTTTTACCATTTGCTGGTGACAGAGAGTACAATTTAAGATACACAGTTGGAATACTGGAGATGTTATTGCCATAATTGCAGCAGTCTGTACATCAACATTACTTATTATGTCAGCAAATCTTTGAGGATATTGTTTGTCAATTAAATGATACTTCACGTCTTGGAAAAGTCACTCAGATTTTTGTGGCTGCCTTAAAGATAGTATAAGTTTAAGAAATTAGTCAGACTTCTCTAGGCAAGGCTCTATGCAAGAGCTGTGTTCACAAGGGAACAAAACTGGAGTAATTGTGTAGTCACGGAGATGTTTCTGTGCTTTACCAGTTAGAATTAAGCGTGGATACACTGATGGGGCAAAAAAGGGCAAGCTAGGGCAGGAGATCAGCGAGCACTCTACTTTGATGGCAGGGAGGGGTGCTCCTGGGTCCCTCCAGGGCAGTCTGTGGCTAGGATGTTGGGTTAGTTCTTCTGTCGTGCAGCATGGGTTATTGTCGGGTGGATGAGGTGCTCTGTGTTATCACCAGGTGTGAGTATAATTTGCCTCAGGTTTTTATTGTTCCCCTTTCATGGTGTTTTTGTCAATAAACTGTCTTTATCCCAACCCAGGAGGCTCTGTCTGTTTCTCCTTTGGGAATGAGCGAGCAGCATGTGGTTTTCAGCCACTGCTTGGGGCTGAACCACCACAGACAGCTTTAAGAATTGAGGACTTTGTGGACAACTGCCATTGTCTTCCGAATATAATTCAACTTTCCATCTCCACTACATAAAGCACAAGAATGGCTGCTGATAGGATCACAAAAGGGTCCCTAAAATCTGGTACTTGTCTTCTGGCAGTGGCTGGTAGAGGGTTACTCTGGTGAGAAAGGGCAGGAAAGAGCATAGAGCCATGCAGCTATGTGTTCTAGCAGTGTGATGTTTAAGATTTACTGAGTCAAAGGTTGTATCCATGTGCTTGTATGTAATATTTTCTGGTATTCATCTGCATAAAATTGTTGAATCACTTTTGAACCCATGTATAATTTGATGTTTATCATAAGCAGTGGCAAAGCTTACTTAGGCATTTACGAAAGCTTCTTTTATATGGTTTGTGCTCCCCCCAGCTTCTTCCTGATCTGTTCATTTGAGATCCCCATGGTTTTGCTCAGTAAAAGTTGGGTCTTACGAACCTTTATTATACTTCACATGGTCATCTGTCTTGATGCTGAGGCATCCTAGTCAGTCTGATAGGTAGAAACTGTTTCGTATCTTCAGTTCCCCTGGATTCCTGTTCTAGAAAAAATAAAGTTGGTTCAGATCTTCCAAATGTCTTCTCATTTGTTAGGGAATAAAACTTAGACCTGGAGTCTCCTATGAAGTGTCAGTAAGCAGATTTTACCTTTACAATTTTTGCTGTTCAGACTTAGTTGAGTCCTTGCTGCAGGTCTGCGTATTCCACATTGGCTGGTGTCCACATGTAGAAAATTTGTAGCCATTTATTATTTATTTTAGAAAGGTGGGTTTTAGTTTTAAATAATCAGGAGCAACTTCTTCTGCGTGGGAAAAAAATCACCCTTCTGCGTGAGTGTATACATTTTTTCAGTGAGAAAAATGGACATCTTTAATTTATCTTTGTGGATCAGTTCCTGGCAAAAATGGGAAATGCTTAATTAATCCAGTTTATACAGCCTCCCTTACATGCAATGGGAGGATCTGAGTTGGAGAAAAAATTATTGGAGAAAAAATTATTACAGAAATTCAGAGTGGTGGTAAGGACATTTTTTGTTTACATACATACTGGAGAATTTCCTTGTGTGCAAACACATCGCCCCTCCTGTTTATCTCCTGTGTGCAGAGCCCTTTTGTGGAATAGGCAGCTGCTGAGTCACGCTTTTGCTGAATAACTGACAACCCCCATTCCTACTAAGAACTGGTAGACTCTCTCGCCTGTGTATCAGGCGAGCAGCGTTACACCACTCCCTTAGGAAATGAAAGCATGACACGACATTATAGCTGACTTCATTGAAAATGCTATGAGCAGGAGGATGGAAATGCATTTATGCAGCCATGTAAAGCAAACCAAAAATCTATTCACATTAAATTATTCACTGCCAGTAATGATTCGTTATTAAAGAAAATAACATGATAGTGTTCGTTTCAATGTGCTGAACTAGCAGTTTTGCAGTGCAGTTATTCAGAGGGGGGTTTGCCTGAATATATGAGTAGCAATAGATCTAAGAGAGAGACGTCGTGCTCTCTGTTGGCAATGTTTCCTGAACAAAGAAAAATATAAACGTAACTAGAGTGGTTAAGTCTGAACCTAGATAATCTACACTTTATGATACCAATATATAACCTATATTGAATAGTTTGTGAGGCCAAAATAAATTATGAGAAGCTGTAAACATTGCCTTCCTCTTCATAAATGTAGGAAGGTTTTATTATGGAGCCATAAATATGTCCAATACATTTATTTCGGCCTCCTATATGATGTTTTAAATTCTCTTTTCCTTGAGTGCGTAAGTACGTTTGGATTGTGACAAGCAGAATCCAGTTTACATTTACAGAAATATCTGCAGCTATTACTTACTTTAAAATCCTTTAAGTAGTTAGTTTATGTTGCTGCTAGAACCATAATTATTCCATAAGCAGTGTGGTACTTCACATTTCACTGATCCATTTGCTTTTATTGTTAAATGTATAGGTATAATCTTTTAATGGAGATTTACCTTTGGCCATTAGAAATTTTACCATCATTTGTCATGTAAACACACATCTTTTCTGTGATTTATTGTACTCCCATGGTAGTCCATAAAGAGGTTTGTTGGAGTGTTCAGCAGGGAAAGAGCGAGTGCATTTATTTGGTATTTGCTGTGGAGGTGCTTATTATACCATTCTTCTGATGGCCTTCTTTGGATTGAAGAAAAGGTTATGGTATGAACTTCAGGTTGCTTGGGTTTTCTGTAGCCTGTGAGTACCTCAGTTGCCATAACACTGAGAGTTTGCTGTGTGGGAAAGTGACTCATCTGAATAGAGTCATACGGTCTTCACGTGAATGATTTGGTGTGCGTACCGAAGGTTTGGCAGGACTGGACATGATGGATTTCATGCTGCGGTATTTCTGATAGAGTACACTTGATGGAAATAATGGCACTGGAATTTGGTATGTCACGGGATTGCCACACTAGGAAATCTTAAGCTTTCTCAGTTGTATGACATGAAAAAGTAACTAAAAATCGGCACAAGTTATCTGAAGAGTTTTTAAATAGCAGACAGTTCTATAAATAGCTAATGTGGGTAGAACAAACAGTGATGTTTTGTAGTTTAACTCTTGATTAGCACACATGTGGAACAACCTACGTAACTCACAACCGCCCTGAATTAAGAAATACAGAAAGTCCAGGACACAAAATGTCCTTTTTATTCCACAGAAAGTACATATGCACACGCAGCCAAGCACGTGCAGGCAAACTTAAGAGCATGTGATATTGGTTGCCATTAATGAACAAGGGATGGAATCCCTTCATCAGAAATTTAGGATCATTTAAAGTATCATCTTGAGAGATACTGGTAAGTAGATTCATTAATTCATGTCAAAATAGGTAATGCATATTTAAAAAGAGGAACATGGTTTTGATGGGACTTTTAAGTTAATCATGGCTAATGGGTGCTATTCTTAAACACAATTTGTCCTTTCTGTTCTGATTGCTGTTATTTTTTAACATCGTGTTAGTTTACAGAACCCCTCAAAGCCATGAATTAATTTGATGTGATTTTCTAGTAAACAGTCTGAGATGGAAGAATCTCACAGAGAAATAAAATTGCTGAGCTAATAAAAATGAAAATACTGCTCCAGGATGAAGGGAATGTAGAATAGTTATTCTATCAGTGTATTAGACATGTCCATCATTTATTATTTTTTCAAAATGCTTTAAAATATTCTTTAATATTTTTGGGATTGTATGTAAAAAAAGGGAGAAACTCAGGGCCCTTCACTGTTGCCAAGGTGGACTTGGAAAACATACACATTTAGAATTTTTTTTTTTCCTCTTATGGAAGATCTATGGGACAGTATCACAGTAGAAAGAATAACTGTCCTATGCAAAATAATACAAGCATGTAGAAAATGAAAAAAACTAAGAGTGTTGCATTTCCACACCTATTCTTCCAGTTCCCCTGAGTGCCAGCAAACCCTAGGGTTTAGGCTGTCAGCTTCGCTTCTTGCCACTGACCTCACATCCAGGACTCGCTACCTCACTCCTCAGATCAGATTGATACCTTGTAAATCCTTAATGACACAGAAAAAAACTTACCTGTAGTTTTTGATTTTATGCAAAGTTTTAAAACCTATTGTGAGGCTTTGAAAGACAAAAATGAGACTAGAGGCAGAGGAGAGCTCATTAGAAGGAGTCACAGAGAGAGGCAAGAAAGTAATGAAGAGACCAGATCATCACTTTGTTCACTAAATTACCATTGAGATCTTGTCATGGACCCCTTATGGTATTCCCTAGGCTGAGTTCTTGTCTGTATGTATATAATTTTGTTGCCAGTCACTGGCACAGAATGGTCATATGCCATCTTCCCAAAAATTGAAGGAGCATGGAGTGTAAAGCGATCTATCACTAGCACAAAGCCCCTTTAGCAGCATATTTTTCATGTGTTCCTGACGTCCCTAAAGGTCTGTGACAATGCAGAAAGGGCTGTACCTCTGCATCCCCTCTTGTCCTGGTAATCCTTTGCTGTTGGAACACAATCCACCCCCCGCTTCCCGACAAATGGGAGGAAGCACAGGGCAGCACCTAGGTATTAACTGGCCAGGAGTTAGTGCCAGGGTCAGGATGTTAGGTCTTTGCTTGTGAATTGTGTCCTATAAGGACCCACCCTATGCAGTAAAAGGAATGCTGAAACCCGTGTTGTTTTGTACAGGCTGTTGCTGCCCTGAGATCCTCACCCCCACCCTGCCCAGGTCTGTGCATCCTGTCTTGCTTGTGTGGTGTTAGAGTAGTTGTGTCCGCCTCTGTTTCTTACAGTCTAGGTTCACTGGCTGCTTTCCCAGCTGGATCCTGGACCCACATTACAGGCAGCCTTGTCCATACCCGGTTTCCTGGCTGGACCTTGAACTGCCAGCCTTGACCCTGGTGGTCTCCTGCAGGAACACCTGGCTGCACCCCTCAATGGACCATGGACCTAGTTCATTACCCGTGTCTGGGACTGTTGGTGAACCATGACCTGACCACCACAATGCCCTGTTGCTGGGGGTGCTGGTGGTCTCTGCCCACCTGTCCTGGCGTGCCTGTGGGCTCCTAGATCATCCTCCCTCATGGCATGCATAGGATTTGAACCGATAAAACCATTGTGTGACTGGGCAGTGGAGGGTGCAACTAAATCTGACAGGGCTAAGCACCGACACAGCTTTCCTTCCTTTTTGGATCCTGGCAGCTTGTTTCATCCTTCTTTCAGGTGTATGCAAAGCCTTTCTGCTGCTTTTATGTTTACAGCTGCTGTAAAGTTTTTACAAAGAAAAAGGTATCCATATCTTATTGTGATACTGCCTAACTTCACCCAGCAGCTTGGCAAGAGCACACCCAACTGCTATAAACACCTTCATGGTCTGCTGACCTTCATGGCTCCTGGAAAGATGGTGCATCTTCATGCTACCCAGCTTTATATCGATAACTCTCAGTACATGCAGCAGAAATAAATGTATTTCCAGAATGTTACAGCACTTCAAGTCACCTTTTACTGCCACGGGGATTTTGTATTTACATAATATTATGTTGGTTGTAGTTGAAGATCTTCAGTAGGGATTTGCCCCCCAAATCCTGCAGTTGTTAAAAGGAAGGTGTGGGAGTCTCTGTGTGTAGAGTCACTACAGGCTTTTGTGGGTAAACAAAATACTTTCTCACTGAGTGCTACACTTAAAAAAAATAGTTCAAGTCTGAAGCTCTAGCTGCTTATAAATCATGATGAAGACAGTATTGGATTATGATGATCTATTTTTAATGCATACTTTAGTTAATAGGTTTCTATGTGAGCATCTAAACCAGCATTAAGGGAACATCCTTTGCATTTTAAAGTATAGTTGATCTTCTTTCCTATCCAGTATGAAACTTCAAGCTAAAAAGTATTGAAGAACAGTAAGGTCTTACATTAGTTTAGAGTGCAAAACATACCAATACATCATAAAATCTTCTCTCAAGGTTTTGTATTCCTTATTATAGGGTGAATTTAACCAGCAGAATTCTATTTCTATAAATTAACAGAATTATATTAAAATACTTGTATTTTAAAAGCAAATAGGATCGTTGCACTTTTCAAAATTAACAAATATTCTTGTTATTATGTGTCCATAAAACATATGCAGTTGCAATTAATCAGTCTGTTGAGTCTTTTAGTGATTATCAGAAAACGTCTGACTAATTCAGCCTTTCATCTATCTTTGGATAATCATGTAGAACCTAGGCACAAAGGAATGTCAAACAGATAATATAATTGGTACTGTAAATCTGAGTGGGCAGGCAGTTGGATTTTCTTCAGTCAGTTCTTCCTAGCCACTGTCTTTGAAGCTGTAATCCTTCTGAGCCAACCATGGTCTCAGATTCCAAACATACATTAATGCCATGATAAGAAACTTGCTGTGGAAAGGTTGTGCTGTGTTGGGGTGTTGTGGCTCCCACAGCCAAACCGGCTGTCAAGTTTCCTCGTTTGTTTCAGTACAGAGTCAATAGCTTTCCAGGATAATTTTAAACAACCCAAGCCATTTTGCATGAAATGCATAAAGAAGGCTCACATGTCTTTCATCAGCTCGGCTCTGGACTATCTATCACTAAATTTGTGATCAGAAACATCTGGTGACTGGTTACTTGCAGCTGGGCCGAGTTGAGATACACGGTGTGTTCTGAGGTGCAAATGCAGGGAAGAGGAGAAGAGACCTGGGATAGTGTGATCTGCTTGACTTTTGTTAGTGGCTTCACTTCTTTTAGTGGGGTGTGTATGTCCTGGAGATCAGTGGAGTCAGCAGGTCCCTTGCAGGCTCACAGACATTAGAATGGGGACCCAAGTTTGTAGTCTCTTGTGCCCAGCGCTGGGTTGAACATTTAAAACTTATTTTTGTTTAAATATTCAAATATAATTATCTTTTAAACTAGCAAAGCTGCAAGACTGAAGGTTAGTAAAACTTCTAGTTTTCTTCTGATACTTGAACAAGTGCTGCTTATGTCAGGCACGTTGAAGAGATGTAGGGAAAGAGCCATCAACCTTAAAAATTTTTGTTTCCACTTCTCATTTTCATCCATTTCTACAACCAGATAACATTAATACCCATGCCTAAATATACAAGCAAAATAGTCTCAAAATTTTCCTGAGATTAGCTGACAGAAACTTTTGTAATGACATGTGCATTCTTAAGTCTAGTATTTCACCGTTCTCCAAGTCTATAAATAAAACATGATGTGAGCAAGAAGGGATATTCTTGCCTTTCTATTTTTATAAATCTCCCATTTGCAATGGGAGCGAAACACAAAATGACTAAACTTTGGTCTTCCTGTGCTGCTCCTGATCTTCATGTTAGTATATTACTTAGGAAGATATTCCTTATTTTGGATGGAGGAAATACTTTCTGTGAAACTATAAATTTATTTACATGCTTAAAGTTGCACGGTGGCTTGTTCAGCCAATCAGTTGTATATTCACCTTTGATTGCTGTAGATGCAAAACCTGAAATTCAAACTCTGGTTCCGTCCTTCCACTCAAACACCATTCTTCACTGTATGTCTCTCAGACTTTTGTTTCTATGCCCAGCTGTCTTACTTTGGCCTGAAGACAGCTACACTTGAATGATATGGTAAGACTTATCCTCTCACAGTTGTATGACATGAAATGACTCTGGTGGAACTGTACTTTTGTAGGTGTAAGATGGTAATCATATACATGAGGAGCAGGCATTGCCTTACACCACTATTACTGTACAAGTGGTGCGAGGCAGAGTCCGTATCAAGCCAGATTCTCTGCTAATGTAATGTTATTGCCTGTAACTGCTCAGAGAATTTATTCCAGACTATCTGTGCAAGCCTTCCTCTAAGTTTAAAAAGCCAGATGATACCTTTCTGTGCACATGCACTTGTGAATGAAATCAGTGACAGAGACATGCTCCTTTCTCTACAGGAGAAGTATTTGACACAAAGCATTACCTTCTTTTCTCTTGCTAACTTAGCCAATACCAGGAAATATGTTCCCAAGAAAAGCAATAATTCAATTAAAAGCCCAGTTAGAATTTATCTAGATGAAAAAAAAGGGAACACTGAGCCCACCCTGAAGTCCAAAGAGCAGGTTCTGGTTAATTGGAGGCCTAACCAGCCAGTCTCCTTCCTTTTGTGGATGGTGGTAAAATAGTTACAATAATTAATCTGTTCTATCTCTGTAGCTAAAATTCTCCTGTGGGAAAAAAATGTTCCAAGAAAAAAAAATTCTTTGAAGGACAAGGTGAATACCTTATTCTAAAATGTTGTATCTACACAAGAAACAGTTTTTGATAAAGCTTGTTGATTCACTTTGGTTTACTGAATGTTGCATTAAAGAATTAATAGAAAATAGACAAAGGAAATGGCCCTTGAAGGCCTGCTAGTCCATCCTCTGTTCTGAAGGCATATCAAAGGATGTCTAAACCATTCTTGGCAGAGATTTGTCCAATTCTCCCTTGTTGCAACTTATGTCCCCTACCATCTGCTCTCTGTGCAGTAGCCTTTTACACATCTGAAGACCATTATCATGTCCCCTCACAACCTTCTCATTTGTAGATGATGGTAAACCCCGTCCTTTCAATGTTTCCCAGGCTGTACCTGCTTTCCTCTGCACTCTCTCCATTGATTTCTGGCATTCCTGGACATGATGCTTCAGACAAGATAGTACTCCAGCTGAACAAAACCTTTCTATTGACACTTATCCCAGATGATATTTGCTTTTCTTGCAATCTCGCGGCATCGCTGACGCATGTTCAGTCTGTGACCCATAGCGACCTCTGATCCCGTTTGTGGAACTGCTGCCCAGTCACCCCCATCTTATATTTGTTCAGTCGATTATTCCCAAGTGCTGTGCTTTGGATTTGTCCTTACTGAAATGTGCTCCGTTTGTTTAACGACCACATGCCTCTCCTTTCGGTAATGCAGCCTCTGTATTTCTTTAGCTCCTCCTTCTGCATCCGAACCCTGCCATCTGTGTAGGGCTCACAGCTTTTCCAAGTGCTGCATCCTTTGCAAGGGAAAGGGTGCTATTCATTCCGTTGTACAAATCATTAATGAAAATACTGAAAAGTGCTGGATTTGGGGTAAGTGGTGTAAAATGTAATGAGTAGGGGACTTCCTGGTCAGTGACACTTTGTTACTGAAGCTCACAGGACAGGCCTTGTGGGGACTGAGGATTATTCCACTGAGTCATGGCTTGAGAGTGGTGAAACAAAGTTTTATCAAACTGTCCAGGGCTGTGGAGCACTAAGCATCAGCAGCAACAGTGCCAATGAGGGTCCTTACGAAGTCAAAGCTGAAAAGACAATGACCTGAAGTATCAGTGCCTCTTCAGCGCAACCAGCGGAGTTGTATTTGCTATGGACCCTCCTTCTTTCTCTTTGTGGATGTAGAAGCAAGCTCTACACAACCATACTGGAACTTTGTTTTAGTATTTTCATAATTTAAACTGTTTCCTGAAAAATTAAATTGAGCTTAGCTTAGATTTAAAAAAAACCAACCTCCCCCCCCCCAAAAAAAAGGCATATGGAAGTAGGAGAAGGAAAAAGGAATATGAGTAGGAACTAGAAATATTATTGGAAAGGAGCAGGCAGGAGCTAGAGCTGTTGGGGGTGCCCTGAGTGATATATATGACACAGATCCATAGAAAACCATGGTGTGTATATTTTCTTGTTCTTGAAAAGACTTGCTAGTTTTCACTTTTGAAAGTATAAAACTCAGTGCCCCAGCTCTGATTTAAGTGCTATAAATGGAATGTTTCATTAGGGAACTGCATTTTTCTCAAAAAAGTGATGCCAAGGATATATTTTTTTTTCATTTTCATCAGTGCTCCTCCATGAAAATGAACAACCCAATATATTTGGGGTTTCTTTAAAAGTTTTTCAAAATTTCCCATGTTTTAAACTAGCATATCTATTACAGCTGGGTTTTTTTTTTTCCCAATAGCTTCCAGTAAACAGATACCTCACAACAATGATCTTTTGACAACCTATATTGCTGTGAGAAGTGCTTTTCTTTCTTACAACTTCCTATAAAATCTTTCCATATCTAAACTCGTGATGAAGATGAATTTTCTGTTCTTGCTAACAATGATTGCACTTTGTTCCCAAGTCAGTTACAAGAAAATAAATAATTTGAGCTGCCCTGGCATTTACACTTTCTGTCATTTGGCTCAGCATATGGAAAAGTAGAGATTCAGGAGCAAACATTTTATATTGTTTTGCCTGCCCATCAACCTTGAAATTAGCCGCAAGAATAACACACTCTTACACATAACTCCTTAGGTTTAGGTATGGGAAGGCAGGATTCCTGAGACCAAGTTTACCTTTCTGTAAGGGCTCTTTAGGAGCATGTGCTTGTTTAATATGACTTAAATTACCAAATACCAAACCTGTTATGTATTACATGGTTTCTAAAGTATAGCCCTGCATTTCCTTTGAAAGGAATAAGACATAGAAAAATTGCATTAAAGAATGATGTGTCGGCTAGGTAGTTTTCCCTTAAGATATAAATGATTCAGAGAGGCTGATTCTTGCTGCTGTGTTACTCAGAGAACAATACAGCCTGATACAAAGCAATGTTTTTCTTTACATTGCTTTTATTATTCTTGAACTACTGATGCTGCATTGTATCAGGTTAAAAAACCCCACAGGATCACATCCATAGTATCTCAAATATCAGAATAATTAATAGGTGATTTTTGTCATCAAAAGGTCCAGTTCGAGCAGAGCCAGCTTTTGAATGAACTGACTTGAATTTAACTCAAGATTTGATCAGTAGTCCAGAAGAGAGCAAATGTAGTTACCAAATCAATGACATAAGACCACGACTGAAACATATTTGGTGGAAAAAGGAACTTGAGAAATTATAGAATCACAGACTGGTTTGGGTTGGAAGGGACCTTAAAGATCATCTAGTTCCAACCCCCTGCCATGGGCAGGGACACCCTTCACTACACCAGGTTGCCTAAAGCCCCATCCAACCTGGCTTTGAACACTACCAGGGATGCAGCATCCACAGCTTCTTTGGGCAACCAGTGCCTCACCTCCCTTATTAGGAAAAATTTCTTCCTAATATCTAATCTAGATCTACCCTCTATCAGTTTAAAACGATTCCCCCTTGTCGCATCACTAAATGCCCTTGTAAACAGCCTCTCCCCATCTTTCCTGTAGGCCTCTTTACGTACTGGAAGGCTGTTGTAAGGTCTCCCTGGAGCCTTCTCTTCTCCAGGCTGAACAAGCCCAACTTTCCCAGCCTGTCTACATAGGAGAGGTGCTCCAGACCTCTGAACATCTTCATGGCCCTCCTCTGGACTCACTCCAAGAGCTCAATGTCTTTGTTGTACCCTAGAGTTGGATGCAGTACTCCAGATGGGGTCTCATGAGAGCAGAGTAGAGGAGGCGAATCCTCTTCCTTGACCTGCTGGCCACACTTCTGATGAAGCTCAGGGTATAGTTGGCTTTCTGGGCTGCAAGTGCACATTTCTGGGTCATGTTGAACTTCTTGTCCACCAACACCTTCAAGTACTTCTCTTCAGGGCTTCTCTCAATTAATTCTCTGCAAAGCCCATCTTTATATTTGTGCTTGGCCTTGTCCCAACCCATGTGCAGGACCTTGCACTTGGCCGTGTTGAACTTCATGAGGTTCATGCTGCCCATGTGGCTGACAACAATGTGAAACAGTGCTCGTCCCAGTGCCAGCCCCTGAGGAGTGCCACTCATCCCTGGTCTCCACTTGGGCATTGAGCTGTTGACTGCCACTCGTTAAGTGTGACTGTCCAGCCAGTTCCTTACTCACTGAGTAGTCTGTCTGTAGAATCCATGTTTCTATAGTTTAGAGACAAAGTGTCAAATGCTATGCACAAGTCTGTGCAGACGACATGCAAGACAATAAGACAAGACAGTGGTCTCTCTGGAGTTTATTAAGGTTTGGAAATGTGCAACCTAAGAGCCCAAGTTAGTCTTGCCCCATAGTTTTGCAACTCTCAGTCAGAGTTGGTATTTTGCATTTCAAGGAGTATTGTTACTTGAAATGAGAAATTGAAACTTAAATGGATATGTTCAACTTCTTATACTTTATGATGTGTAAACAAAAGCTCAAACTTTATATTTTTAAAATGTGTATGTGTGGGGGGTTTGTTGCTACTTTTTCATCTTTCACCCCAAAATTCAGATACTGTCTGGACTACAGCACTCAAATTGTTTTGTGTACTTGTTCATGAGTAACAGATGCTGTTGTCTGACTGAGAAGCCTCAGTTAGGAGTAACCAAAGCATTAGGTCTGACTTTGTTAGTATAAGAGTAACATACATATGGTGCCTGACAACAGAGTGAAGGCACCAACTTACCCAGGCTGTTGTCACCTGCCTAACACTTTCTCCCAGCTGGAAATTTTCATCCCCCTCTCTGCCTCCAGCAGAATGGAATGCCTGGTTATTCATTGACATTATTCTGTCAAAATGATTTGAGTGAGTTTTAATACTTCATAGTGAGGGATTTTAGTTTTTTTTTTTTTAAATCTGGATCAAGTTTGACAGAACGGGGTTAGAAGAGACTCTGCTTGTAGTGACGCCAGCAAATGGGAAGGTGCAGCTGTCTCGCCTGGGACGGGTGGTGAGGCCTGAATAAGCAGCTTGGGGAAGTCTGCATGGGTAACCACCGACACTGGATCTGCCAGAGAAGTTTGTCTCGCTGGGCTTGCTTCAACTCTAACCTCACCTCTGGTGCATTTGTCAGTTAAGAAAAATGTGTAAGGTGACAGAAGCATCAGCGAACTACCAGCATCACAACATCTGAAGGAACAAATAATCCCAAGAAAAGGAGGATTTATTTTTTTAGCTGTAGCTTGTAGACTTTGTGGGATGAGTTTGTAACCTCTTTAACACTTGTGATTAATTTGCCCGTGGAAGTCACAGCTGCTGCCAAAGCCTCAGTGCCTTCTCCCCTTCACTGAAGGTGTTAGGAACTTGCAGCAGACTTCTTCACACCTTCCCATGGCTGCTTTCTGGCCACAGGAGGATATTTCTTGGGATGTCAGTGTTATGAAGGCAATGTCAGTTCAAGGAGTCCTACCTCCTCCAATGTGCTGCTTCTGCTTGTCTCTCATTCCTCCCCCTACACCACAATGTATCAGGCTCTCCAGGGTTATTTGTAACCTAGATCCTTTCAGAAATCCACCTTCTTGCAGAGCCACACCAAGACCTCTGGTGAGTGTTGCTGAAGAGGAAGGAAACTGCTGTGGTGAAAGAGGAGAAGCCCAGGCTTCTTAAACTAGTTATGCCACTGAAGTGAACAAGTGACCACTGAGACAGTTTAGATAAATGTGTTATGGTGTTCTATAAGTTATATGGAAGACTGTGCAGATGACTGTGCACTCATAGGATGCTTTGTTCAACACTTTGGTCAAGTAGTCTGGGAATATGCATATGTATTATGCTTTACACCCTGAGAAAACAAGAGCATCCAGATGTTGTCTTTGGCTTTCGGATGCACAGTGCATTGCAGTATGATGTATTAAATCTAATTATTGTAGCCACTTGCATTTGAAAGTTTCTATTTGTAAGCATAAGAACTAAAGCTCGGACTTAACATTTTAGCTTCGGTAAAAAAAACTCCTGCTCTTAAAAAACCCATCTCTTTTGACCCCAGCCAAGAGTGTGAGAACCTTTACAACATTGTTCATTGAGGAAAGTCATGTGTCATTTCGGTTAAAGAGTTTTAAAACCTGTATTATCTGAGCAACAGTGAGTTCTTTTGTACTATTTCTTCCTGTATTTGTGAAGCTCCTGTTGCAACAGAATCCCAGTCATTTGAGAGCACCAATAGCAAGCAACAATCATAGCTTAACTGGCTGAGCACTGATTTACAGTATTCTTTGTAGGCAGATTACTAACAGGCAACAGTCCAAAAATACTTCAACAACCTTAAAAATGTTTCCAAGAAAATGTTACTGATTTTAATAGTGACTGTGCAATACATAGTAAACACAACTGCAAGAGGTGAAGAGATCAGCGAAGAGTTCTCAGCAGCATGGATTTAATACAGGAAGCAGTGGGGAAAATCTAAGGTTAAACTGTTCAGCTAAAGCCAGAACGGAAACTGGGGCAAGAAAAAGAAAACATCCTGTCACAAATATGATGACATCTCTGTGCTAGGAAGATGATTCACAATACAGTTGTAAAATCTAGGTACAGAAAGTTCTTGTAGGTTCTAGAAAGTAAGGCAGAGTTGGTAATTGTGTCGTGTTTTCACCACAGATAAATCTATTTCCCTTTTGACTAAAAGGTCAAGCAGATCAAATGCAATCAGATAAAGCGCATGGCAGATCGCATACTCAAAGTACTCACTTTAATTAGTTATGAAATATAATAACACATCAATGAGCTCAGGCTAGACAGAGGAGAGGTTTTCTTAAGATAAAGTACTTAGGCACCCAGGAAAGACATGGAGATTTAAGTGAAACAGAAAGCTGTTGATCTAACTTGCTTACATCTAGAATACATCAACTAAATAAAACAGCTGAGGAAAGTGTCACAATCATCTTTGTAGTTTCAAATGAGGAGAAATGGGAATGCTGTGAGAAACCAAGTTCTCTGGCTTTGACTCAGCGAAGCTCTTAAGTACATTCTTAACTTCAAGCACAAACATTCCCATGGAATCCATTGGTTGTGACTCAATGACTTGGGAGCTTGGGCCCTTTAGAAATGTTTATTTTCTTTCATTGTTTTGCATCTGTGTTGCAGGTTCTCCTACAGCAAAGCAGCAAGCTGGGGCATGCCCCTTTTAACTGTGGGTACAGAGGAATTCATGGTGTAAGCATGTTGTAATACACTTTGTGAAATCCATGCCGCCACCTCAGGTCTTTCCTGTAGATTGATGGTAGCACAGAAATGTTGCAGAACTGACACATACTCACTCCAGGGGGATGGGAGGTAACTGCTTCTTGGTCATCCAAAGACATTCATTTGTGGGAGAGTTTACAGAGCAAGAGCAACATATCACTGGGTTTATTACTTTGCATGTGAGGTTGGGTAACCAGTTAACAAAACGGTATTGTTTGCTGACTGGAGCCGAGGCGTTTTGTAAAGGAAAGGAACCTCCTGTGAAGTAATACAGAAATCCTCTGTCTCTATTTGTAAAGGAAATAATCTGTACTCATTTCTCAATAGTAAAGTGTTTTGAGATTATGCAAGTACGCTAATGCAAGATGGTCATTAACTATTTAGGAGACGGTCTAACAACTCCAGGATGGTTTTATTTTAGTTCTTCCTGTTTTGTTTTTACTAGTTCTGCCATTTCTGTGTGCTTACAGCCTCCTCTTTGCTTCCAGAAAAGAGGAAAGGACCTTTCAGATGTAGGCAGTTTACAGCCTGCAGTATGAAAAGCTGCAGTTTCTTTACATTTCGGTGCAGGCTCTGTCCTTAGTCCATGTTCAGTTAATAGATTGTGGAGTAAAATAACATCCTCTTCTCCTCCGTTGTTCCTGTTGATTCTGTGTCTTGGAATTCTGACAGGAAAAGGGCCTCTAGTTTAAAGCTAGTCAGAGTTAGCAACTAAGGGTTTCAAGAATGCAGACAAAGCAATTACCACAGAAGTGGCCAGAGCAGCTAGTTTGATTGTGGGTCCAAGATTTTCCCCAAATTTTCCTTTGAGTGGCAGTTCTGGTTACAGCTAACTCTAAGAATCACAGTTACTGCTGACATTCTTCACTGAGTCCTGTTAGCAGCATCTAGACAGGCAGAATCCTGATTTCTGCCAGGGACTTCCAGGCAACACAGTAATAGGCAAACACTAATGCTAAGGTTGCTGCCAGTGATAGGGAGCTTATCACTGAACTTTAAAAGACTGTGAGCTGAGGAGGGATTGACCTGTATTGTTGGACATGCAGCAAAGAGGTAAATTCAGATCCAAACTCTACTTCCTTGGTTTCTGGCCATAGCTCTGATGCAATAAATGTTTCTAAATGTATATATACGTGAAATTAAGTATGCTCCAAAACAATGCACACCTTCTTTTTTTGTAGTTTTTTTTTTTTTTAACCTGGATATTTAAGGCAGTGCAGAGAGGCCCGCAGTGCTGGCAACCCTTCCCACCTTCTGCAGCTCAAGTGGGTGTGAAGCTCTGCACTGGGGCACAAGGAAAGTCTTTTATTTTACAATATGGAAAAGCAGTGGCAGTCTTTCAACAGTTTGAACAACTGTAGCCTGCGAACTGCTATACATTTTGTGACACAAAAAGAAAAAATAGACTGCATCCTCTGTACAAAACAGGCTCAGGAGCAGTGTTTGCTGGATGAGAATGCACCTCTTGGTGTAAAAAGTATGACTTATGAAAAGTATGCCTCTGAAAGCACAATATTTACTATTCTTTAGAAGTTATCTTGCTTTTTAAATGTTCAAGTTTTCTTTGAACATATTCCCCTTCAAGGTTTTGCTTTTAGTTTCTTCAAACTGGCCTGTATCTGCATTGCTTTTAAGTGACCTAGAGGAGTTCTGATGAAGGAACTAGTCTGAAAAGGTTATCTACATTATTTTTGGGTCTGTTTGGTAAACTCTGTTTAGAAAGTAACTCTTCTCTGCAAGAGAGAATGTAATTTCACAGATTAAGTACACTGATCTGATGTCTGCATTCCTTTTTCATTGTAGTTGCCTACAACTCTGAAGTAGCGAAAGCAGATGCTGCTTGGAAGCTTCTCTTGGACTTTGAATTATCTATGTCTGAAGAAGGAAGCTGGTAACTAGTGTTTTAGATGGTTTTGCAGGAGGATAGGGGAGGATAGGGGAGGATAGGTAAGATGTGAGGTGTGTGTCACTACTGATGATGTGCATGATGACATGCCATAATAATAGAAGCTGTGTTAAGTTTTAAAGTTCCTCCTGGTGCTGGTGGTTGGTGGCCCTGGAGATTGGACTGTTGCTTTGGAGTAGCTGAATGAACCATTAATTTTACTCTGTCTATGATAGAGTATGCTCAACGTTTGTGCTGAATATTTTATTGATACATACCCGTGTAAATTAGATTTTCCTTCTTAAAGAAACCCCCACTGACTGTTTACAGCTCTCTCAAATTTATTCAAACACTATTCCCGATAATTTCTAGGAATTCTTTATGATCCTGGGGTCCTTCCCAACTGTTGGAATTTGTTGTGCATTTAGTTAAAATGAAATTCTTACTCGGATGGGTTCTGTCATCACTTCATATATTGTCATATTCCCGATGAGTGAATGCAAAAGGGAGCACGGAGACATCCAAACAAATCCAGTTTTTAATTCGAGTGAATACTTTTGGAAGGTTGGGCCTGGTGCTATTCAAAACGCAGTGTTTCTGAATCAGAAGTGAGAAACCCACAAGAGAGCGCTGGAAATAATCCATGGACATCCTGTGCTTCTAAAACATTCTGCCAGATTTTGAACCTGCTGAAATATTCTTCATTAAAAATTATGACGTCGACTCCAGTGTTACCGGCAGCACATCTTACTTAGAGAGATAAGGGCGACTATGAAAAAAGGGAGAAGGCAGAAGTATATATGGTGAAAGGCAGGGTGAGAAAAGAGGCAGAGAGCTGCCTGTGTGAAAAAGAAAGAGACACCCTGGGAAAGCAGCAGAGAAAAGCGAAAGAAAAAAATAAAATCCCAATTTTTTCAAGTATGTCTCTTTAGGTCTGAGACTGTGCCAAACCTTGGACTTGGAGGCTGTTCTGTCCTTAATACATTGCACATGATTGTCTGTAGCTAGAAAAACATTTTTTTGTGGGTTTTAAAAAATTGAATTATCTTTATATGAAATAAAACAAGCTCTGAATTTAAATGACAGAGTAAAAAGAGACTAAATTCATTTTGCAAGCCCTCAGAGAGTTTAAAATCCCTTAGGTTCACAAAAACTCAAACTCCATGAGGTTCATATATTCCCAGAGTAGGATGTACAATGGAGCTACTTCCCTCTACTTTAATTAAGTTTTCATCAGACTCTTTCTATTTAGCTAACTGATTCTCCTCTCAAGACATGTTTGCACTAAGGGCAAGATCCAAAATACCTCGTTGACCCCCTCCTATGCTATCTAAATAGAAGTTAGGTAAGGAGAGATGTTATAAAACGTGGGTGACTTCCAAAGCTGTAAGACCACAGCAGTTGACCATAATGAGGAATGTTTATTTCAGGACCTATGGCTTATTCCAGATAGGCTCAGTTGCCTTTTAAGATCCACATCTTGACCTGCTGGAAGTACTTAGTGTGTAAGGACCCCAGAGAGGGTGGCCTTAGTGTAATCCTTAAAAAAAAGCATTTTCTATTGCCTGCTTCTTGATAACTCCCTACTCAGCAGGGCTTTTTAGGCCATTCCTGAGGAATGCCATTCCCTACTCTATTTGCTGTCTAGGCTCCCAGTTTAGTGTCCTTAACAGACTAACAGGATCTGTTTTTCAGATGTTGGACAGCCTGCTAAGCCATGTGAAGCTGACTCTGAGTGTAGACCAAACAGAAGCAAAGGCTTGCAACGCCAATGTGTCTTCTAGGTAAGTAATTGCTAGTGCATGGATGCCAAAGTAAGGGTGTGCATAGAGTTAGATACTGAAACAAATTCATGCTGATAGTCAGTATCAGTAGACTCTGATTATGAACAGAGATACCAGGGGGCTGAGTGAGCATAAGAACAGCTATGCTGGGTCAGAACAAGGCTTCACCCAGCCCAGCAAGCTGTCTATGATACTTATCTGACAGGAAGGCATTCTGGTCACAAAGGTGGTTTTCAAGAGTGAGCCTCATCACTAGCACTTCAGGTAGGCTGACTCCTACAATTTCCCCTAGGGAACTTGGCTACAAAATTTGTGATGTGGGAAACTGTTTTTGTTCTTTTTCCTGAATTAAAGCATGTTCCTACCTCTGAACTGCCACTAATCTTAAGCAGATGCCTGGGGAAGAACATAGGAAAGGGTGATCCGATCACTGCTCAAGCCTATACCAACTTTTAGTATCTTTGATGTTCCTTGCAAGGAATTCCACCCATTTCATGAGAGCTATGCCCTTTAGTTAAGTTTGAATTCTCATTTGGAGCTTCATTTGATATGCCTCATGAGGTTGGTGTCAGGCTACCCTCTCAATGACGTCATATGACGTCTACAGTTCCCAGACTGTAGAGTCCTGAATTATTTGATTGTTTCCCTGCATGGGAGCTGTTGCAGACTTCTAACCATCTGTCCTTGCTCTTTCCCAGTTTTCTTTATTATGAAGTATGTTCTGAGCCCCACTTCTTTACTCCACTTTGGAGCTAACTAGATTGTAGGTGGAGGACTGTTCCTTAGAGTTAAGTACCTTCACTATTAGTCTAAAAAAATATGTGTGGTGACCCATTTATCTTAGGATGCATTTATATACATGTATTTATGTGAGTATGTCTGGGTATTTGAGATTTGCTTCACCTGCTTTTCTACCATGAGTGACACAAAGCTGTTTATATGTTATTGTACCTAGAAAAGGTTTGGGACTCGTGTGACCTGCCTTCCCGTCCAGTAAGTGATCCCTTGACTGAAGAGTTACACAGGCTCTTTCTCACGCTCAGATGACAGGATCATCACTTACACCATATGAAGTGTGACTGCTTCAAGAACACCCTTAGTGCAGCTTGGCCTTGCCTCCTACTCCAGGCAATCTCTGAGAGATTGCAGAGGTGGGTTTTCACTCACTTGGGATCTGGGGACAGGTTCTCCTTATCTCCTGTAATTGCTAAACTATTGTGTAATGGGACCTTTCTCTTCCTCTAAGTGAGACAGCAGCTGCTGCAATACTTCCTTCAGTAGCGAGTGTGTTCATGTGCTGTGCAGCACTAAGAAGCATGCACAGTGGCACCGTAGATATCAAAGGACATGGGGTACAGAGCAGTTGCTGCTGCCCCTGGGTCATGTTGAGATAACAGTGTACTGAAGAACTCTGCTGACAGAGATGTAGGTGCACATGGGATTAGGCAGTGGGAAAGATAGAATTATAGAATAGTTTTTGTTGGAAGGGACCTTTAAAGGCAAACTAGCCCAACACCCCCCTGCAATGAACAAGGAAATTTTCCACTAGATCAGGTTGCTCAGAGCCCCATCCAGCCTGGACCTGGACTTTTCCAGGGATGGGCCAGCTACCACTTCTCTGGGCAACCTGTTCCAGTGTTTCACCACCCTCAGCACAAAAAAAATTCTTCCTTATATCTGGTCTGAATCTACCCTTTTCTAGTTCAAAACCATTAACTGCTGTCTATTGCTACAGGCCCTACTGAAAAGGCTGTCCCCATCTTTCTTGTAAGTCCCCTTATAAAACCACAATAAAGTCTCCTCAGAGTCTGCTCCAGTCTGAACAACCCCAATTATCTCAGCCTTTCCTCATAGGAGAGGTGCTCCAGACCTCTGATCATCTTTCTGACCCTCCTCTGTACTTGCTCCAACAGGTCCACTTCTTTCCTGTGCTGAAGACCCCAGAGTTGGACACAGTACTGTGGGTGGCATCTCATGAGAGGAGTAGGCAGAAAGAGTGACCTCCTTTGACCACTTCTCTTGATGCAGCCAGGGATTGTTGTCTTTCTGGGCTGCAAGTGTGCATTGCCAGCTCATGTTAAACATCTTATCCACCAGCATTGCCAAGTCCTTCTCCTCAGTGTTGCTCTCAGACCTTTCATCCCCTATCCTGTACTGATACTGGGGATTGCCCTGACCCATGTGCAGGACCTTGCACTTGGTCTTGTAGAACTTCATGAGGTTCATACATCACTTCTTGATCTTGTTCAGGTCTCTCTGGATGGTATCCCATCCCTCAGGTGTGTCAACCACACCAGTCAGCTTGATGTCATCTGCAGATTTGCTGAGGATGCACTCAATCCCACTGTCTATGTCATTGATGAAGACATTAAATAGTACTGGTCCTTAAACAGACTCCTGAGGGCAGCACTCATCACTGATGGTGTTTCGAGACTTGAAGTTTGGGCTTAGGCATTTAATAACCACTTACATCTAATTCAGATGCCTCAGATCTCATGAGAAACTATTTCTTAGCCTCCTTATACAGCAGTATTTACTTCTTCCACAAGCAGTTGCCTAACTGAAGCGGGTACATGGACACAGGCAGATTAGATATGCCCAGGCACTATTTTATTTGGGACTGAATAAGTGCACAAGGATACCTGGATCTGCATTAGGCGTTACATTATTGCACAGAATGTCGAGCAACTATTGCATCATCATAGTTGCCTATATCATACAGCAGTGTCAACCTACATAAGAGGTCAGTAATGCCTAAGCTGCCTGAAGTGGACTTACTTGGAGACGGCTATTTTATCAAAGAACTATTTCTACAGATTCACAAAGGTTGTATTCCTGTTATCCCTGCCTAATGTATGGAATTGAGGTCCCAGAGCAATTTTAACTTATCTAAGCCAAGGTCACTCAGAAAGTCTTGTGAGTCAGAACCCAGGAGTGGCATTTGCTGTCTAGCATCCCAGTATAACTAGCTACCAAAACTTTTTATTCCCTTTTTTTTTTTATGTTTTGCTTTTCATTCTTCAAATCTTTTGGAAAAGTTGTAATCTCTGTTCTTATGCTTTCTACTGTCCTTCTGAGAATAAAAAAAATACCTTGCAGGGACCACAGAGGAAAGTAGTGATGGTCCATGGAGCTAGTGAGAATAAACTTTCGTTCAGTGTCTTCTCTTTCCTTCTAAGCATCTTATTGTTTTCCCTAGAGTTTTACAAAATAATGGGTAAGTCATATTATTTTTCTGTGAATAGAAAGGGCTGTCTGGTTTTCATTTGAGGAGGAAGTAAGTCGGCTTTCACATCCTTACTTGGGGACTGCTGGTTTAAAATCTAGATCATTAAAATTAGAAATGAACTGGACTAGAGATACTCATTTTAGAAATTTTCTAATAGAACAGTAAGGTTGGGATTTATACCCACAGCTAGCAGAAGGTTCAGCTGTGTGTTTGTTGTGAAATTTCTACTCATTGTCATCTGATGAGGTGAGACAAGTTTCTGGAAAAGTATCTGTAATATAACTATCCTCTAATCAGGATAAAACAGTGTACTGAGGTGATATTAGTGAAAGGATGTGTCAGATTTCCTTGATTTGAGACTTTGCTCACCTGTTGTGGTGGGTAAAAGCCAGGAAGGGATGGAGACAGAATTAATCATCATCTTTTTCAGAAAAGGAGATGTAATAGTTTAATGTGAAGATGCAGAGCTATACCAGCCAATGTGAGTAATTTTGACTTCTGGCCAGGAAGGTCCTCAAGGGTGCCAAGACAGAGGCATGGAGACCTCATGGATGCTGGTCCCCTTGCCCCCTGAGGTGACGTGGTGGCTGTCAGAGGAAACTCTTCAGATGATACTCATCTCTAGACCTGTGTAATGAAGTACATTACATCAGTGTAACATTGGTAATTTCTCTGAGGCGGCTCCAGTACATGTGGAAGGACACTGTGTCCCTTCACTGGTGTGTCGCTTCTCTGCCCACTTGAGATCAGGAGTGAGAGTTGCAATGTTGATGGCAGGGAGACGGTTCAAGGAGCATCGTCCCACATGGGAGCTCCCCCTTCTGTGTACGCAAAGTAATAGGGGCTAAAATTCATGGCAAGGCAGCAAAGAAGGGGCTCATTTCTCACTGCAGTAAACTAAGAAGGGAGGAGCATGAGAGCGTGTCTCCAATTTTGCCTGTTTCACTTTGCAAACATAATGAATTGTAAACAAGTGTTTGGATGATGTTTTCTGTATGAATGAAGAAAGTCTCTTCTGTGACCATGGCCCATTCCCCGTGCTTTAGCAGCATCCCATCTGCCCAGCTGTTTGAACCGAGTAGAACCGATGTTGGAAAACGAAATAAAAACATCACTAAATTAACTGCAGAACATCCAGATCAATATTCCTTCCTATGGGCAGAACAGCAGGTGCTACTCTGGATCATAGCAACCAGTTGATCAATGGCCACTGGTGTTACAGCACCAGACAGAGCTGTGGAAGTGCCAAGGAAAGATTTTTTTTTTGTTGTCATTGCTTTTGAAACTTCATAATGAAATTCCGTCTGGAATGGATTCCCCACAGGGCACCTGAAGCTTGAAATCCAGAGATACCTAGAAGCAGATTTAAATAACAACCAGAAAAAAAAAAAAAGGATAATAATAATAATAAAAAGCCATGTTTCATGTAGGGGGGAAAAAAAGTGTTTTTCCAAATGTGCATCATTTCCAGTAACATCCATCTCAGGAGGGTCAGTACTGTAACCACTTCACTGTGTGAAAGTGACTGCTTGTTATGGTCTGTGTGAGCCTTTTTTTGCCCATGCATACATAATAAGGAATTCTGCTCTCAAAGCCTTAAAAGCTCTGGTCCTAGTGAATACATGAGGATAATGCTGCTCACAAAAATCACTTCCTTTTTATTTGACTCATTGCCTCTTTATCCCTTTTGAGTGACTCGTGTTAACATCATTGTCCACACGTATTCATGCACAGGAGCTTTTAATCTCAGCCTTCCTGCGCTGAGTAGCTGTGCACATGTGAACACAGCGTTGCTGTCATATTAGAAGATGGTGAAGTGACTTCTGCCCCAAGTATTCTCCTGCCATTTACATGTAAATGTTCTTTCCAACTTCCTTTACTTAATAATATATAAGCAGTTACATCCTGCTATTGAAATTATGTTTTGTTTAATATTGAATGAATGTGATCCACGTTACACACATGAGTATATTACATGTTATACGTAGGTACTAATGCTTGTTGTTAGCTACTGTTTTACGAACCACAAAGAATATAAATAGGGACTTACCAAGTTGGATAATGCTTGATGTCTGCCTTGAACATCGTTACCCGCTCGTGTCAGAATAGAAACCCACGCAGTTATTCTAACAAAATAGGGATAAAGAACTACAAAAACGTGCATTGGAACACAGGGAAAGGTATGTAATAAAAATATAGTCTCAGCTATATTAAAAAAACATATTGGGTTGAACTTAATAGTATTATCAAGTATGAAGAGAGAAATACATTAGAAGAAATTTAGCAAATTCCATTTTATAGAACAGAGAGTTTTCAGAACACAAATCGTATGATTCATTGGTCAGATTGCTTTCCTTGCATCTTTGGGATGGTTTCTGAGTAACATCCTGCTGAATATATGTACAGACACATTCTTGTGTCTGCAAAATAAGAGTTGTTTTTTATTTATGCAAGAGGCCTAATCAAAATAGGATATAATGTAGCTCTGAACCAGAAAAGGATGTAATATTTTTGGAAGCAATTGTATGTTTGTTAAACAACAATGATTCACCTTTAGTTTTGTGTCTAAGCGTCTCTCATTTTCATCTTATTTTCCAGAGACACTTCATGGCAATACTGTTTATTTTACTGCTATTGGAGGATTAAAAAAAACCCTGTTACCTATAAATAGGAACTTAATATGGGTTATAGTTCTGACCAAAATTGAAAATAAACTCTCATTCTATTATGGCATCTCATATAAGAAATTATTAAGATCACTGATGATCTTCTGAATGAGCTACCTTTGAATTTAAGAGTACTGGGAAAGGGCAAAGGCAACACAGCTTGTTTTTCTACTCTACCCCTTTTTCAGGCAACAGTACTGCAGACGAATACGCAGTAAAAAGAAACAAAGTCTGAAAGTTAATACCCCAGGCGCCAAACACATGTCTGCCAAAGAGGAATGCAAGCAGACATTTCTATGCACAGCATGTTGATTCCTAATATGCCCTTTCTCTCTTACAAAGGTCAGATTATTGGATGGAACTGAATCCAGTCTCGTGCAATGTATTACCTGCCTCTGTGTGTGTAGAGTAATGGTGTAGCCGTGTGTCCTTGCTGTGAGGTTAACATCCCCCAGCAAGTGATTAATATTTCTGCTGATGAGACATGGACATCTCAACAGGTTGGGCCTATCACAGCTGGCTGCCTACAAACATGGCTTTTTATACTGCTGAAATATTCTCAGCTGCAAATTGCTGGGTGTCCCCACAGCAACAGAGGGACGGGATGCTGAGGAGGATGCATGCACAGAGCATCACTCCCTTCCTGGTGCTTGGTTCCATAGGGCCCTTCATTTTTCAGTCTCCTGCTTCCCTTTTAATTGCTGATGATGTGATGGAAAACATCAGGTCGATAATTCTGGTGTCTGAAACCGGGGTGTGACATATTCATAAGGTATGAAATAAATGCAGGCCTTGCCATGGCCTCCAGTGAATCCAGGCTGTGGGAGAAGCTGAGCTTGGGCAGAGGCAGTGGGAGGGTCACTAGTGTGTGGCCAGGCACCAGCAGGGACCAGAGTCACTGTAGATGGCTTCCCTGCTCCTGAGCAAGCGCACAAATCACTGCCAGCAACTACCAACCTGCATCGCTTACAGCCACCAAACTACTGAGAAAACACAGAAGCTTCTCTGTGCTGTCACCCAACAGCTGAAGTTATAGAAGAATATTATTAAAAATAACAAGCAAGGGCTTGAGTCTTTGACTCTTTTGGGACACATTTTCTTTCTTAATTGGTCCCCTTAATTTAGATTTTGGGCTAATTTGTACTGCTATTTTCATATACAAACAACTGTGTAGCTTATAACCATGCAGGACTGCAGTTTGCAGCTCTGATTTGTCAACATTCCTCTTGGCTTCAAAAGCCATTTATTTTTCAATGAAGAACTACAAAATTCAGCCACAAAACCAAGCTTTCACAGGTTTTGAGCCATAATTAACAGATAGTGTAATAGTATCAGGTTAACTGTTGTCAAGGGAAGCTATGTGGAAGAAGAATAATTGAGCCTGGAATTTCTCACTGCTTTTATTATCCAAATATTTGACAAAACCTAAGGTCTGTCTTTAGATAAGGAAGTAATTTTTCCCCTAAAGGAAATTGGTAGCATACAGTGTGAATTTGTGTTTCAATGAACCTTTATGACTAGATTTCTGTAAAAATACATAATCAGTATATATAGAACTTTTGATTAGCATGGTTTGAATATTATAGCTTTCATATAACCGTGATTATTATTTTTCCTCATTTTTTTCCTCTAAACTTGACAGAACTGAAGAAGCCTAAATAATGAATGTAACAGTTTATGCAGATGATTCTTGTTGAAAATGCAGTGTTTTGTACCATGTAGTGAGAATAAAAGTTGTGAAGAGTGTCTAATATAAATATGATCATACTAGAGACTTAGAGTCAGCTGAGTCTTGTTGACTCAGACTGTACCATAGACTGTGAAAATTTTAAGGCAGGAGGAGAAAAGCAGGTTCTGGAATTTATACCTGATAGTTTTTTTCCCCACCCATCATCCCTTTGGGAAAAAGTGAAGTTTGCCCTTTGCATGGTCCAGGATGTGAAATCTCCAGATGCTCAGAAAGATGTATTTTAGTGTTGCATAATGAAATCCGATGGGTGGAAATGCCCTTCAAAGGCTGTTTCCTTCCCTTCAACAACAAATGCTGTCATCAGCTATTTTTGATTAGCCTGTGAATTAGGATCCTCACAAGGCAACGGGCCTCTGGTTACAAATGTACCAGAAACAGATGTGTAATTGTGAGCAAAACTTGGCCACTTGCAATGGCATATAGTTGTTTGCATGGTCCATGATGAAATGCTGGGTTGAGAATCATCTCTGTAGGATGTGCCTGATTCTTAAGAACCCATGCCAGTGACTGTGGTTGTAATGATTTTATTGCTGAGAGGAGATGTAGAAATCAGAGTTGGAAATGGTGGAAGAGGGGAAATGACAGATCTCAATCATAGAATCATCGAACGCTTTGGGTTGGAAGGGACCTCAAAGATCATCTAGTTCCAATACCTCTGCCAAGGGCAGGGACACCCTCAATAGACCAGGTTGTCCAAATCTCCATCTGACCTGGCCTTAAACACCTCCAGGGATGGGGTATCCACAACCTCTCCAGGCAGACTGCGCCTGCGCCTAACCACCCTCATAGTAAAGAATTTCTTCCTAACGTCTAACCTAAACCTACCCTCTTTCAGCTTAAAAACATTGCCCCTTGTCCTATCACTACACTCCCTGGTGAACAGTCCCTCTCCATCTTTCCTGTAGGACCCCTTTAAGTATTGGTACACCGCAATTAGGTCACCCTGGAGCCTTCTCTTCAGACTGAACAAGCCCAACTCTTGCAGCCTGTCTTCATAGGAGAGGTGCTCCAAACCCCTTGATCATCTTTGTGGCCCTCCTCTGGACTTACTCCAACAGCTCTATGTCTTCCCTGTACTGGAGACCCCAGAGCTGGACTCAGTACTCCAGATGGAGTCTCATGAGAGCAGAGTAGAGGGGCAGAATCACCTCCCTTGACCTGCTGGCCACGCTGTTCTTGATGCAGCCCAGGACACTGTTGGCCTGCTAGCACACACTGCTGATTCATGTTGAGCTTGTCATTGATGAGCACCCCTAAGTCCTTCTCCTCAGGGCTGCTCTCTTATCCATTCTCTGCCCAACCCGTAGTTGTGTTTGGGCTTGCACAGACACACATGCAGGACCTTCCACTTGGCCTTGCTGAACTTCATGCAGTTTGCACAGGCCCATCTCTCCAGCGTGCCAGGGTCCCTCTGGATGGCATCCCTTTTGTTCCAGTGTGTCAACCTCACCACACAGCTTGGTGTCATTGGTAAACTTGCTGACGGTGCACTCAATCCTGCTGTCCATGTCACCGACAAAGATATTGAACAGGGCTGGTCCCGATACTGACGCCTGAGGAACACCACTTATCACAGACCTACACGTGGCCGTTGACCACAACTCTTTGTGTGTGACCATCCAGCCAGTTCCTTATTCACTGAGTGGTCCCTCTGTTGAATCCATGCCTCTCCAATTTACTGCTGGACAGTAGTTAAACAGAAAAATAAAATTCCACTGTTGTTTCTTGTCTACCTTCTACGTGTATTTAGAGAGTGAGGAAAATCTCTTGGGGAACCAATTTGGTATGCTAGTATGTTATTCTACAAAAAAAATCCAGTAATGTATAAAAAAGTGGAAAATAACCATAAGAACAACAGATTTGAAGGAAATCTGGTTCCTAACTTACACTTCCGAATGAGACTACTCAGTGCATGACGTTTATATTTCTTTAGTAATACAATGGGTAAGATGAGTTACTATTCTTACTTCGTAGCATAGCAATCCAAACAGTTTAATTCCTTGCTGTTCACACTTTTCAAATATTTTGTAAGAGTTACCACTTCTTTCTTTTCCCCTCAGGCTATGTGTAACCTCTTTACTCTCTCAACATACATTAGTCTCTGTAGCTCTTTTATCTCCACTGTTGCTCTTTGCTGAATCCCTTCCAATTTGTGGCTGTCATTCCGGTATTGAGGTACCCAGATCTGTATATAGAGCCATACAAGAAAAATCAGTGTATCCTACTTCTGTACCAACAGGACCAAATTATAATTTTTAGGCTTACAAACATTTTGATGTTCAGTATCCACTCAGTCTTTTCTAGTAAGGCTGCATTTTCTCAAAGGTTTTAGGGTTATTATTTTCTATATGCATTTTTGTCTAACATGAATCTTTCTTGCATGTTTTCCAGCAGAATTTTTTATCTCATGGTTTTATCTAATTTTTTTAATCTAGAAAAATCAGCCTCTTTTGAGGATCACAATTGTGAGATCTAGACTTTGCACCATTTCCTTACTACTTTCTTCCACGATTTAAATTCAGAAACTAGGTACAAAACTAGCTTTCTACTCATCTGTGGGACACTCACAAACCACCTCCAAATTCGGTATACAGCTTTGTAGTTCTTCCTGGACTTTCAGGAGGTTTTCTGCCTGCAGTCAAGCCAAAGTAAAGACCAGTACACAAATTAGAAAAGAAAAGGGACTGTTCTCCACTCTGCATGGGCTCCTCTTCAAGGAGGACAGATCCCGAGAGCAGTCAGAGCCTCCACCTGCCCTTGCAAGCTGAAGGAAAACAACCCAAAAATCCCACCTGGGACACCTACTAGCAGTTGTGCCAGCAATGCCTTTGATGAAGCAGACCTCTGCTGTCAGGGGGAAGCTGCGAGCGTGGGAGACAGCTTTCCCTGGAGTTCAGCTGCACAGTGAAATGTACACCCACACAATGTGTAGATGGCCATGAGCCTCCTTATTCTCAGGGCAAAATGAAAACTCCTTTGATTAAGTACTTGCCTAAGATTTTCTCTTGTGTGACAAGCAAGTTATTTATTCCAGTAGCTGGAAGGGGAGAAAGAAGATTTGTATTTAAGTATTTTGGTTTTACTTTGTTATTAAGGTTGTGTGGGTTTTCTGCTTACCCAAACAAACAGAAATACTCCAAAATACCCTGGTTAACCAAGTAACTGAGCTAACACTTCAATGAAGGTTTAATATAACTCACCCTTATTGAGCAAACATCTTTTTCTACAAGTTAAATGACCCAGTCGAGCTCCTCGGTTGATAGAAAAGAGGGCCTAAATCTCAGGATTGCCCAAATCACATCATCCATGAGGAAGCGTAGAGCATGAGGCTGCTGGATTAATCATCATCCATCACCTCTCTGCTCCTTGCAGTCAGTGCCCACTGGGCATTTCACCCTGGGGGCAGGTTATGGTACCTACCCACACCTGCCTGCCCAGGGAGCTCTGAGCATGGAGACCTCCAGCTCTAAGCCAGGAGAGGGTAGAGGAAGCCTTTGTTTCATTTGGGAGAGCAGATGTAAGGGCAGAGCTGAGACTCTCATCTGTAGGGCTGTTTTCCAGTGCGCTGATGTTGTCAGGAGTAAGAATGATGCAACTGCTTAAAAACGTAGAAGCAAAAAAACCCCATGTCTTTAAAAGTAATTGCTTCCTCCCTTTGTGAACTGCCTTCTCTTGAAGTGCTAGGAATCATTGTAATTAATCCTTAATTCAAGTTGCTGTATCTATGTTACATTGTTATGTTTGCTTATATAAAATATGTATTATTCTTTACAAGGTAACAGCATCAGTCTACACAGTCTCTGTGACAGGCATAGGCAGCTCTAAACTAAAATATTAGGTGGAGTGTTAAAAAGTTAGTTAGGTGCCAATATGTTAATTAATTAATCACAGGCTTGTTTCAAAGCATTCTTCATACCTCAGGTGGGGCTCCTGGGCTGTTATGAAATGCCAAACTTCCCTTGAGGCTTTGAGGATTGCACTTCTAAATTCCTCAGAAGTTCAGGGAAGTAAAAGGGTATGTTTTTGGTGTGAGTCACTGAAGTGAGGTTGGAGATAAAGATTTCTTATTTTGTTTTATACTGGGGTAGGAGGGCAGCAATCAGCCAGTGTTTCAGGAAGGAACTTAGGTGGAGGGCAAAGATCTATTTTTCTAACCCTATGAGCCTATTTTTATAAGCTCATTTAATTTTTAATATTTATAGTTTAATTCTTCTAGTTTAATTTTTCTGAACTTGTTTGATTTTAAGTTCAACTCTCTGGTATGCATCAGGTAGCCATCTCAAATTCTGGGGAGAAACCCTTGGTTACCCTTTGTGCCAGCTCCTTGTGCAGTAAAGGGTTGAGTGAATGTAGGCAACTTCTACTGTTCCATACGAAGAACTGGAAAACAATTAATTTTGTCCCATTTTTACACACAAATCATTCCTGTTTTCCCTTCACCTTTTTTGTCTGTGAGGTACCTGCAAGGCTGTATCTGTATATTCCCCCACAGCTCCTTTTTCCATAGCAGAAGAGAAGCTTTTACTATGGAAAGTTATCAGATAACTTCATTGCATTTCAGTGGGGCTCTGGTATGGGGGGGAAATATCATGAGACTTGGAAAAAAGAAAAAAAAAAGAAAGACTTTAGTAATTATAGGGAATTCCTATTATATTGTAAGGCACAGAGCTCTAGCATGGGTATGTGTTGGAGAAGTGACATCCACCAAAAGAAGCTGCTGAGGTCTATAGCTGTTTGGTCAGCCCTGTACCGTGAGTGTGAGGCACAAGATAACACCCAAAAGGCATCCTTGCTGAGGTTCAGTGGGACTGACGCACGAAAAGGACCATGCCAGCCAGAGATTGGAGTGTGTCAGAGGCCTCCTGAGAAGAGCTGTCAGCAGGACTGACCTGAGAAAACATGGCTGGTGATGCCTCCGTGCAGATAATGATCTGAACTGTCACCCACTGTCTCGCCCCAGCACCTCACACCAGAGCAAAAAGGTGAGCTGCAGACCACCTGCTCTGCCTAAAACTTTCACTTGAATTGGCAGGAAGAGTAAGTGTAATGGAATTTTTTTAAAGGGTTGGGCAACTCTGTTTATATCTGACTCACGTTGCATGTAGATTCATGAAATGTAGAAGCGATTCCTGGATTAGATACAGAAGAGAAGTGCCTCGCGTGTCAGGACAAAGCCAGGACTATGTGGCATGTTAGTGCTGAGGGAAGGTCACTCAGTTTCGAATGTTTTCTAATTACCATTCCCACTCGGTATCTCATGCTTTACCTGCGGCGAGGTTGTGTAACACCCTGGGAACGCTGTTCTGCTTTCCCAGCGGAGGTGCAGAGGAGAGATGGTATTCAGAGAACCCCTCCTAAGTCCTGCACAACTCAGCCAGGAATATGTTCAGGCAGGACTTTGGGAGTGCATCCAGTACTGCACAGATATCACTGATGAAGCGAAAAGATAGCCAAATAGTGGGGCTCTTTACTCTGATTCAAAGAGTTCTCAGTCTGCTGGAGAAATAAGAAAAGCAGAGGGTTTTTTTCCTCCTTTGGAAATGTCACAAAAGCTCCTTAGAATGAGGTCTTTGAGACCCACTGTGCAGCTGAAGTGCTTTGTGAAAGGTACCTTGTTTCTCAAGAAAACAGAACTTCAACAGAACTTAAAATATTTTGGTTGAGTTCTTCTAAGGTTTCAGTTCATGTTTTAAAAATATATCATGGGGAAAGGGGAAAAATTCACATGAATGTTGCTACGAAGCAAGAACAACCTTTCACCTGGATTTGTTCTGCAATAATCATGGGAATATGGGCATAAACTCAAACAAATATGGAAAGGGAGTGGCTTACTCAAAGCCATATAAATAAAGTACAAAGGTATCGCAATGGGATCTTTTAACTTGGTAGAGCATTTGGTAACCAGGAAAGATTTGGCAAGGATCTCTTATTTACATTCTCTTGGATTCAGCTGTTTTTAGCAGTTCACTTGTTGCTTTCAGCTGAAATGGGTATATACAAGCCCACAGGAGGACTTCTGTTTCGATTTAAAAATTGATAGGTATTAGTGTGTTTTCTTCTTGAGTGTGGTAGGAGAAAATCATGGATTAAAATATTCAACAAATATTCTAATACAGAAATTGACTTTCTAACTGTGCTTACCCCCCCCCCCCCCCTTTTTTTTTTTTCCCCCTGTAATGGCAGTTGCAAAAGAAGTCTACAACAAACACAGGTCTGTCAAAGACTCAGGAGTTAAATAACATAGAAGAAAGAGGTGAAAAAAAAGCCCAACTGCTTTATGTAGGCAAGTTTTGACTTTTAATAATGTATTTTATTAAACTTTTCCACAACTGTGCTGCCAAGTGACCCTTAATTTATAGAGCTGTCATGCACTTGAATGCAGTGGAACAGCCTGTTTTGAAAGAAATTACAGGACAAAACTGGGGTTTATGTTACTGAAAAGATATGTGCTTTCTTTCACTATCAGCAGGCAATCAGAGTTTCTGTGGACCTGGTGTTAACAGAGTTATAACAGCATGAAACTCGAATAATATGGTGATGAATGAGCCTGCAGGTTGGGGGGAGGGAATCATGAGCTTTGGAACAGCACAGGCTTTAGTAGCCAAGGAGGATCCCGCCACTATATATGGTCACTACTTCGTCTTCATTCAGTGAGAGCCACACCTTAGATGCTTCATGGGTTGCCACAGCAGGGTGATAACTGGCTGTCACTTTGCTGCCATGTGGGAAGAGGGCTCTAACGAAATACTCTGATTTGGACATGCCCATTGGCATGTTGCAGCTTGTGTTATTTTTGTTTTGAGCTTGTGATTGCAAATACAAGCTGAGATTCTGCACCTCTGCCCATTGGCATTGATGGAGTGGGGTTTCTCAAGAACCGGCTCTGAATAGTTCTGGAAGGATTTGTATCTGCAGAACAACTACTTATTACTAAATAGTCTGGCTTTGTGACTAACTCTTATCTTGACCTGTTACTTACATCTTTATGCTTAATTTCCATTGATAAAAATAGGGTGATCAGTGCTAAATAGCCTCTGATATAGTGGAGTTGAGGATTAAGCTATTGTTGTTAAGCACAAGCAGAATAGCAGATAGGCAAATGCATTGGGTGGGAAAGAGGAAGAGAGGCTACATCTGTTTCAGGAAATGAAGTATTATGTAGTAATTTAGTCTTAAAGCTTAATTATATTAATTAGATATTACACAGAAATCCACATTGCTCTTCAAAAGCAGCCTTGAGCACCTAAGTTGCTGCCATTTTGGTCTCGCTTGTGCATTTGTCTACACCTGACTCTTTGGGCCTGGCAGACACGTGGGGTCCTGCATGTCCCAGCAGGCACTCTGGCTGCTCTGCACACGCTGGCCATGAGTGTGACATTGACAGTGGCCTCCAAAGACAGCCTATATTCACGTGTCATACTTCCTGCATTGACTACAGGATGAATGCAGGGAGGAAGCAGAAGGTCTTATCTTCAGTTTTGCAGCTCCTTCATTACTGTCTGATATTCCCAGTTGCCCGTGGTCTTACAGAAAGCCAGCAGTGGTGCTCTGTCACTGAGAGGAACCCTGACTCCCTGTCCTCAGCATGTGGCAAAGAGCCACGGTAGAGCAACATTTGGAAGTAGCAGGCTTCTGTCTCTGAGACAGAAAGTCTGCCTTTAAGCAGACGGGTGAAATGTTCCAGCAAAACTTGATTTTACTGTGCTGCCAGCCCTGCAGAGAGCAGCATAAGAAGACAGATTACTTCTCTGGGTAATATTTCAAGTAACTTCTTGCATTAGTTTAACTGACAAGGCACAGGTCTCTGATTTTTCTCCTGCCTGAATTTCTGGGGAAACGTGACAACTATATGTCTCCCAAGTTAGACCAGAGCCTGTATCCAGTGCATCTCACAAGCATACAGAAAAGCTGTTCAGTGCTAAGATTGAGATCTGTAGGCTTCTGTGGTCCTTCCACTGAAGGCTTTTACCTTTATTTGGGTTGTATTTGCATTCTTCTAGGGCGAAAAATGTATGTATGTAGCAGTGGTAACCTTCAGAGGTCCCTCTCATCAAGAGAGTATGGGGGTATAGGAACAGTGAGAGAATGGGCTGCATACCTAGTGGTGGGACATGGCCTGACAGCTCCTGATTGCTCCTGGTTGGTTGGAGAGTGCAGCACCCCCCAGGTCTCAGTCATGTAGTATGCCTGATTAGAGTAAACCACTGTTTCTTCTGAACTGATTGTGCATGAGTTCCTTGTTTATATCTATATGGAGTTCAAAGGCCTGTTCCATGTTCGAATTCCAGCAGAGCCCTTTCTGCCCATTTACCCCTCCTTGGCAATGTCACATCTCCTGGGGTGTGTCCACCCAAAATTTTAGTTTGGATCAGGAACGCTTTTGGAAGCAAACCTCCCCATCATCACCACTTTGCTGTACTTTGAATCAAGCTGCAGGTCTTGGAGTACACCCTTTGACTGAATTCCTTTCGCATGAAGCTAATTCTGTTGATGTTCTCCAGGAACACACCTAATGGGCCACATGGTCAGGCTAGAGCTCATCCAAAGTAAATCTTGACATGCATGTGGTGTGGTTCCTGGGTCCTCAAGCAGTGACTCTTGCTCTATAAATCTGCCAGTGCTGGGGCACAGGGTTTGCAGACAGCGATCTTCTTCCCACTGTCGTGTGTCTCCACTTCTCCAGCTTCCTTCCAGTCATTCGAGGTTACTCCTTGCATTCCTCAAATCCTTCTTCAAAGCCTGACTTCTTTGCAGTTTTCTTCTACTGTCGCTTTCCAGTCATGAGCAAGCTAGCTCTGAACATAGGGTAAAGATGAAGCAGACCACAGGGTGGCCAAAAAGCCACAGGCCTGGTGTTTGCATTCTCTGGGAGGAATTAACAAGCAAGACAAAGGTGAGGGCTGGGCTTTTAGGAATGTTTCTGTCTCCTGTTTCCACTGCTCACCAGCCATGAGATCCGCTTTCCCAGCTGGATGGATGTTTTAGTATTTTTTTTTTTCAAATGTGTGTAATTTATGAAATTTAAAAGAAGCTGGTTTAAAAATAGGATATGGCACTCTGGGCTGAGGTCTCTGTTAGCCAATGCACACACAGGAGGGTGTGTATCCGAATATGATTCCCACTGTCCTGCACGACCAAAGTGTACCTATTTTTACTGATGGAAAAGCAGCCAATCCAATGACGCTGAAGGTGATTGGGACTTGCTTTCTTCTCCAGAAAATGCTGGGGAGTATTTAACCTTGTCCATGGGAGTGATATGGATATATGTCACCTACATATACGCTTTGTGACTTTAAGGGGAAAAAGGTTATTAGCTGGTTAAGGACGAGCATCTGCACATAGAGCAGGAATGATTAAACTTGGCTGTGTGAAGGCTGCCTCCCTCCCCTGGTCCTTCTTCCCCCATATCTTCTCTCCAAAAGTGCATTAAATAACTTCCAAACTGACTAATGTGCTCTGGGGATTGTGATTATTTGAGATCTCTATGCTTCCCAAGTTCTGGAGACAATTATCGTTTGGCCTTATCCTTCAAAGTGTGCTTGCTGAGTGTGGAACTCTTATAACTGCCTGCCTCTGAGATATTCCTTACATAAGTCCCAAGTTATGAAAATAGAATGTTTAATTTTTACAGGCAGTGGGATTGTTTGGTCTATTGTTTCCTGTTAAATTCACCATACTAAATTCCATCCCATGGGAGCTACAGCCAGTCAGTAACTAGGATGAGGATTTAGCCCATTCTTTTCTGACAAAATGGGGATATTTCACATATTTAATACTGCATCTGTTAAAGGGACAAATTCTTGTGCAGTGTGTTGGCCATTCCTTCTTTACTAACCCTTACCTTAGATGTGTAAGAATTCTCATTCAAGCTTGTCAAGTGATCTGACTTATCAAGAAAGAGAAATATATGGTTTTTTTCTGTACTCATTGATCTTGTCTTTTGATGCCATGCCCATTGTGCTACAATGCATCTGGAAAATAGCCCATGATTTTTCTTAAGGCAGGAAATAGTATTTCTGGCTGTACAATAATATTTTACAGTGTATATGATCAAAAGATTACCAACTTCATTTTCAAATCAAGTCAAAACAATAACAGAAGCTACCAAGGTACTGTGCTTTGTTTCATGGTTTCTCAGGAGTATGACTGAAATTCTGCCTTCATTAGGTGTACTTTCCACACTGCATTGTTTGGGATCTGAACAGATATGCTACAGGCTGAGAAAGCACAAAAGAAATCATATAAATGAAACAAAATTCAGAAGTGAAATGTATCTGTAATGAACAGTTTTAATTGATGGACCTCTGTCTATTTGTTGACCTGAAAGAGGCAGTATGTTGAGTTAGGCAGAGCAGAAAGTTATGCAGTTTCTGGGTAGCTAAGTTGAGGATGGATAGTCAAGCAGCAACTTTGTCTTACAAACACATGATTAGAGAGTGGATCTCATTGCCACTATGTGTTTTAGAAAATAATGGAGGGCAAGATTCAACAATTCACATGAAAGTTGAGGAGGTAACTGCCATAGACCAAGATCTTGAGAGCCTGTAGCATTGGGTGCTGAAAAAACATCAGGCTGTGAAGTAAAGTACAGTTCTCAAGGGTTAGGGTAGCCTCAATGGGACGCAGAACCTTTACATCAGGCTTGTATCTTTCATCCTTAACATATTTATTGGTGGAACTACTTGGAGATAATGAACTAGTTGGAGTCGAGATCTGGTTGTGTATTGATAAATCTAGTGTTTTCATCTTCCTTTCCCTTCCATCTACAAAAGTGAGTCATTTTGATTCTGCCGAGAGGAGGATTTTGTGCAGGCTTCATAAGACACATAATTTATTGGTGTAGTTTCTGACGGATGAAGTTGAATAAAGCTCTCTCTTCAGGATGTGAGAAAACCAGCATTAACTCTCACCTCTCGGACTTTCTTAGTGGCAGTGAAGATCTACAACTGAACTGTATGCAATCTGGGTTTGATTAAAGTCCCCTGAAATATAGTCTAGCTGCTCTGAAAGGAATTTGGGTTTTTATCTCTTATTTTTTTTGCTACTGTAATATTTACAGTCTTGGAGCTGTTTTAAAGTAAGAAATCAATGTTGTCTAATATCTGCAGCTACATGGTGATTCTACAATGAGGTCATCCCAGTTATGATGTCCTTGGGAAGCCAAGGGACCAAAGCACCTGGGTGCCTTTTCTCCATGGTGTTGCAGTGGCAGGAACATGCTCTGCAAGTGCTGTGACTTCTCTTTCTTCCTGGTAGCAAGAAGGAAGACAAAACAGTGCATGGAAACTAGGAGTCATACTGTCTGTCCTTTGCTTCAGCTGGCCCAAGCCACCACTCATACCCTGTGATTGTCACACAGCAGGTTCAGGCACAGGTAGGAGCTCCTCAAAGTGATTGATACCCAGCAGAAGGGAGTAGGTAACCACACAGTTTTTTTCTTTTGCTCCTTCTGTGCCTTATTTACACCTCTGGGAACTGTGCTTCAGAATGACAATGGTGGAAACAGATGTTTTCCATATGGGACTATGGGGCTTCCCAATAGCACCATGTGGGGAGACTGACTCAGTCAGATTGTTGCAGTGTCCTGGGGTGCCCAGAGTGCTCCAGAAATGAGTGTTGGAAGCTGTCTGGAGTATCCTGGAAGCTGAGCATGGTAAAAGCTACCTTTGCCTTAGAACAGCTGTAAACCAACCAGCAATGATAGCGGCTGATGGCCATGACATGACACGCTGAAGCTTGTCTGGGACATGAGGTGTATCACTGCAAGGTTTTCAGAGGGGCTAAAAGCAAAGAACATGGTATGTCTGGGTGTGGGCTGGATAAAGCTGTGTGTGGGCAGTGCAGCTGGGATACCACAAAAGCAGGCACAGACCACTGGAGAAAGCTGGGAATGGTCAAATAAGCTTCAGTAATGGGCCCTAAGAGGAGGTAAAAAAATAACAAGAAAAATGGTCATGCTTTTTGGGTGAGGTGCTGGCTGGTGAATAAAAGGCTTGGAATAAAGAGCAAAGAAATTCCTTCATACTGTTTGATGATTGTAGTAAGAGAAATACAATTTAATGCCCATTTTCAGTAAATAAACAGGGTTGCTACCCTGTTTATACACAATTCAATCTTCAGTTTCCTCAGTGAAAACAATCTGAACATTAGCTAAAGTCTCTGGCCTAAAGAGGTAATAGTAGTCTCTAATGGGAATAAATAGAAGGTAGGCAGTGCTCTTTCAACCTGCTTTTTGAAGGGTAAGCTGAATGCAGCCTTTAAGAAAGGTAGAGGTATACAAATATTTACCTATTAGGTCTCTATTCACAATGAGTGAATATCAGCCCCATTGTACTTGGTTGTTGCTTTCACTCTTCCAGAGATCTGTGTCCTGAGGTGTGACCTGCATTCATAAGCAGTAATTAGTGAACCAGGCAGCCCCGCACCCTCACCCGGCATTTTCAGCGAGCGGCGTCGGCAAGTCGTGTGTGCCACACTGGCAAAATCCTGGCCATCATCTCCAACTCCAAATTTGGAGCACTCAGAACTCATCCCCGGATCAACCAAGGGCTGCTGTTACTGATTTGCATCCCAGGAGCTGGTGGCAATGTTAATAGAGGATTAGGGCCTCGTTACAGTAATTGCTGGATAGAAAGTGTCATCTTTTTAGACATGCCTGTTGGCAGAGCTGCCGTTCTCGTTTACCTGCCCTGTAATTAAGAAACAACTGAGAAAGGTCTTTCTTAAGAAATAACTGTCACTTTCACATCATGCCTGTCACGTAGTTTGATCGTGAAAAACCATTTTGCAGAATTAATTTAGTGTAACCTTGGATTTGCTATTTTGTGAGATCAGCCAAAAACGGTATGCTTTTTTAACAGAAGCGAGCAGTTGGTCTAGGGTTACAGGGAAGAGCAGACCAGCTGAAGCAAGGAGGTGAAAATATACTGTAGGTAAAGGAAAGTCTGGGCTTTGCTTCGTTGCCTTGTGTGATGTATTTTGTTTTGATTTTTGATATCCCTGAGGACTCTGTGTGGGTAGATCAGGGCTAGTGGCTCTCGGAGCAGGGCCCAGGGAGGCTGCCAGCAGGTCTGTAGGTAAGAGCTGCTCCCAGATGCCACCACTGACTCCCACGTGGCAGCTGATGAAAGCCCTATAAAGAGGGGACGGGGAGGCAGGCCAGAGGCCTTGGCAGAGGAACATGATCACAGCCTCTGAAGGCCAGGGAATCTGTAAAATAAACCTCCAAGCAACATGAACGTGGAGGTGAGGAATGTGAAACTGGAGTCGAGTTATCTGGGAGCAGTGCCCATCCAGTGCTGCACAAGACATTACCGGCCAACAGAAGAGGCATAGCTGGTTATAAAATACAGCATTGACAAGACTAACTCTTTGTTGGTCTAAATAACTGGAACTTTGATCAGATCAACTGCCCACTTATACTGGGGAACATGGGCGGCATCTGCGACTCACTGGCTGTCATCTGGCCACCCTGGGTCTGACTGGGCTAATAGTCTGGCACTCAGAGCCAGCACAGTCTCTGCATCCCATTTGTGAAGGCATCCACAGCCAAAGCTGTGCTCTCTCCTACTTGTGGTTACGTCCCAGATGCATTCTTGGGCTATTCCACCCAAGGATGAGGTTTAAGGCGGAATCAAGGCTGTGCTTGTTGAGAGCCGTGGTCCTGAATTCCCCTCTCCTGCTTTGTTTTGGCTCTTGTTTTCAATCTTTCTATACTCATCGTAGTTATGCCTCTTGGGTTTTCCCTCTGCCAGGTCAGATCTGGCCTACCACAAGTGCTGGTGCTGGCATAAAGGGAGCTCAAGGGTCCACACAGGCAGAGAGGAGTGGGGGAGAAGAAAGGCACTGCTCCTTTCTGGGGAAGCATGTTCCCAAACCCACCTCTCTGCTCCCCAAACTGCTCCTTCAGGGGTGACGGCATCCCAGCCTCTCTAACCCACATTATGGCTATGCTCTGCAGATATCTTCAAGAAAGAGAACATACCAATAGTTTGTGCAGAAAAAGCTGCTGATCAGCAGTCAGGAAAAAGGTTAGAATCCAGAAATGGCTTTGCAAGTGCTTTCCTGTGGAGCAGGCAGCAGGTCTGGTCTCATGCTCCTCGATTCTGTTCTTTCTCTACTAGATCAGCTGCTGACAGAACAGCTCAAACCAGCTGAAAACAGTGACTGGTGCATTGCAGCCAAGTATAATTAGTGAAAGAAATTAAAATTAATCTTGAATTGGGCAGTCAGTCTTCCCATCAATTCCCATGTTGTGCTATTTCACCCTTAAAATTCTTGCAATGCTGAGTGGTAAAGGAATGTTGCAGGTCAGCAAAAAGAAAGTAAGAACCGAAAAGAACTGATTCTTTTTGGAGCAAACAAGCAAAGCATATTGTAGGCGAAGCCTGTTGTAACAACCAAGTCTTCCTATCTGACAAATTTTGTGTAACATCAGCTTTGTTTATAGATCATAACATTGCTAAGAGGAGTGCTCTGGACTGAGACTTGAGTGTTTACCATCATAGCAAAGGAAGAAACAAACAGAAGATGGAATAAGATCTGTTTTAAAAGGAAAAAGCCTGATTAATTCTAAGACAACTGAGCTATTGTCTAAATAGTGGTTTTAAACTTGATTTAGCTTGTAAGAAAATGTAACACTACCCACCACAACACATATTTTGTCTAATACTTTCCCTTTGGCTGGAATAGAGGGATAGTTCTTATAACTTGTTCCAGGTATAAAAAGAATGGTGTTTTTTTATGACTTTAAAAATATCCCTGGGAGTTGATGCCATTATTTAATAAGAAGTATCAGTATCCTGTGCTGTGTCCCTGAAGAACCTCTGCACCTCTGTGGAACATGACCAAAACTGGAGGGATGAAGAATGTGGCCATAAAAACCTGTTACGTGTGACTTTTGATGATCTCATTTAGTTTATATGTCACTTACTTGTATGTATTTCATCAGCCTAAGTTCTAATTAAAAGTGAACAATAAACTCTACCTTTTCAGGCACAATGTTCTTGCATCCTGTCTTTAACAGCAGTATTTTAAGAAACCTGAAACACATTTGTAACTTCTCTTCCAAGCTTGGGATCTGTTTTCCTTGTTTAAGAATTGGAATGGAACTGACTAAATATTTGTAACCAATGAAGAGTATTTGGCTTATTTGTGGAGTAATTTTATTCATTCTTTGTATATATTGGGATGACTTAATTTATACTGAGGTTCTTGAACAGATGTTTTCACATTTGAGAAATGGCCTGAAATTCTAGTTCAAAGAATTATTCCTAAAATGGAAACAATAGCTTGCTCTTGGATGATGTTAACTCTTTGCTATTCATGCTGTTCCTAAGTTTGGCTCTGCCTGGACTTCACAGCCATGGTGTCTGGCTTTGATTATGTGCATGCTATTATCTGGGAAAAGGCAAAATGAATACTGCACAAATGAACTATACATCACTGAGATGTAAAGACAATCTAGCAACATAGTAATCTCTTTATGAACATTAAAAATATACATATAAGTGAGAGAAAGGAAAAGGAGATTGTAGTATGGAGCATCTTATTGCTCCATACACTTTTATCATTTTTAGGATTTGTGGTATTAGCTCTCAACAAGGTCTGTTGCTTTTAGTTGTGTATCACTGTATCCTTGTGTGTGCATGTGCATTATTTCATTGTCAGCAGAGCTTGAAGTGTTCATCCAAGTTCCCAGGAAAGAGGCTCTCTTAAAAAGCACTTATTATTTCTGACTTGCTCGAGGAGTATCTGTCTTCCCCAGCACATCACATGTCTTTTGTTCTTGCCTGTAGCTCGCTGGCCTAGCAATGAAAGTTGAAACCTGGCTCTCACCTAAGTCATGCCTAATTATGGTAGAACCTAGATTTAGAGAGCAAAATCCTTCCTTTCCCCCTTTAAATGTAAATCAGTGCCATGATATGCTATGACAGTCCTGATGAAGTGCCTGAAAGCCTGTCTTCTTGTGAAAAACATGCACACTTAAACAGAGTAATTTCTGGCTTCCTTCTAGTATATGAAAGATATTTATTATGTAACATCCAAATCCTTTTCTAAAGAGAGTCTTCCTTGTTAAAAAATGCTGAAAGCATCAGGGGCTGAAATTCCCAGTAAAGTGTTGCTGTTGTGGTGTTTTAAATGTCAACTTCTGGTGAGGCCACTAAGGATCAAGACATGGGGCAGTGCTAGACTTCTCTCAGAGAGGCTGGGAGGATTCTGGCTGTATATGTTTTCTGGTGCTTCCACTTCCCTTCCTCACCTCTTTTCTGTCTTACTTTATCTGTGTGTTGAGAAAAAGCTGGATAGAGATCAGCTCATGTGTCTACCAGCAGATGTCTGCAGCTAATGATTTTTTTGTTCTATACTCACTTGGACTGTATGTAAAACAGTAAACTAGAGATGAAATGACCCATATTATGTTTGTGATCTCCTGTGCCATCTGATCTCCATTTAGGAATTTAGATTTAATTGTCCTTGTGTAGGCTGGTAGATACTAATCTGTGATGTGGGACAGGCAGCCCTTAATATTGTTTTGGATTGTGTGTGTGTTTCAATTTTTGCGCTCTTGTGCCCAGAGCATAGGATGTACATCAAATACTAGATCTGGCTTCCACTGAAGTCAAAGCAGTAAGGGCAGGATCTGCCTCTTAAGTAAGATTTTATTAGTCTAAAGGAATAATTGTTCATCCTTGATTCTGTTTTGCCAGCTTTTAATATTATCTTATTAAAAAACCAACCAAACAAAAAGAAAATAAAAGACAGAAAAGCAAAGAAATGCGTCACATAGAAATGCTTGTATCGAAGCTGTATCACAAATCAAAATTAACTGTTGCCTTTTGGAGTATCATTCTTGCTGGTACTCTTTGTTCCCAAACATTTACGATTTAAACCAGAATATCAACACATTGTATAATAACATGAACATTCTTTTGATGTAGAAACTGAAGAGATGAGGGCAAAGGCGAAAACGGGGTGTGTGTGTCTGGTTTTTTTTAAAAGCAGAGTACTGTATTGTGTGAAAACTACTGTACTCACTCCATTCAGTTGGAAAAGAATCACAAGTCTTTCATGTCAAAATGAAGTGCTTTTCCAACTCAACTACTATTCTTCAGAGTTGCTGCCCAGGAAACTGAATAGGAGATTAACAAAGTATCCAGCTGAAAGGATGTCATTTAAAAAACTAACCGCTGTGTTTATAGTTGTGTGAGACCAGCCAATAGATCACTTGAAAGTGCGGAAATTGGAAAATGGCACTCGGCAGTTGTGGAAAATCCCATTGCTCAGAATTCAGATGTTTTGTAAAGGAGAGAATTTTCTGCAGCAGATTTGGCCGAATTTTTGACGTTCCTGTATTATCTCGTTCTGCTGGAGGAATGTAAACAGTGCTCATCTGTCTGTATAGCTGTTGCAGCTGGATGGCCTTCCGGACCGGGATTTTTTTAAAAAAATGAAGATGTATCCTGAATGTGGTGCTTAAAAACTGACACCTCTAAACAATAAAATTTCCACTGTGATGGGTGAGGTATGACAGACATTTTTCTTTTTGTTGCCCCATTGTTCCGTCTATTGTGACTTGCAGAGGAATTAATTCCAGGCTGGATATGTAATCAGATTTGATGCCTGACTTCCTGCTTCACTAAAGTGACTAATAAAGATGCCATTAACTGATAGTGAGAAAGTGTGAAAGCCAAAACTAAAATCTCCTTTTTTGTCAGTTTCCACTATTTTTTAGAAGATTAACAAATTTTGCCTGTAATGGCTAGAAAACATTAACTTTCCCTTGTCAGCATCATCTGCAAACCACTAATATTGACTGTAATCCTGCACTACCCTGCCTCTCTGGCTATCTTGCAGGATACACTTTTTTTCAACAGCTGTGAACTTCAGACTGGGAATTACATAGATGTTAGTCACCCCGCTGTTTTCTTCCACCTACTTCACCAGAGCTACCCTGAGCCATGCATTCCTACTCATCCCTTTTCAAAATATTGTGACTGTGCTATAAGCAGGAGTTGGTATAGATACCTGAACTCAGCTTAAAAATGCTAGTTCTGGAGAACAGTCCAGAGCAGTCTAGCTAATTGTTCATCTTGGACAAAACTTTTTCATTTAATCATTTATACATCTAGTACTAACCAGAACAGTGAGCAGGAGCATGAATCCAGGACTCAGTACTGGACTGCTGTCCTCTTCTTTGACTTTGCATTTGCTCTGAATAGAGAATTCCTCCTTTCCAGACAAGAGTCCAGTTCCAAAGAGAGAATTTTTCTCTTGCTTTTTCTTCCTAATAGTCCAATTTTTAAGGCAGGAGGGGATAGGTGAGAGTGGTGGGTCTATACCTGGGAAGGTGGTTGAACTTGGCGTCCTGTTCAGTGCTCACAATTGCCATGTTTTGGGCTAGGTTTTAATCAGGCTACAGGCAGGGTTTGGAGGTGCTCAGAAAATGCACAAGAGCCTAAGCCTCATTTGTCTGATGGGAACTTGGATACTCCACAGTTTAGGCAGCTGTCTGGAGACCTTATGGATCACTTGCTTGAACTTGCATACCCAAATTTCTCCTAAATTGCTCTAAGTGTCTATTTATTTACTTAATCGTTCAGATTAGACCTTCTCTTTCTTTCTTTCTACTTCAGTCTGCATCCAGAAAAGAATAATAAAAACAATTGTTGCCTCTCCAGGATGTTGTGTAATAAGGAAGTCGGGCACAAATGCCAGGAGGCCTGCATGGATGAATAAGGAGTTCCTGGACAAACTCAGAAAAAGGAAGCTCACAGAGGGTGGAAGCAAGACAGGTAGCCTGGGACAAGTACAGAGAAATTGTTCAAGCAAACAGGGATCATGCTAAGAAAGCCCTGATAGAATTAAATCTGGCCAGGTATGTCAAGGACAGCAAGAAAAGCCTCTATAGGTACATTAGTGATAAAAGGAAGATGATGGAAAATATGGGTCCCCTTCAGAATGAAATGAGAGGTGTGATTACCTGGGATATGGAGAAAGCTGAGGTCGTCAATGAATTTTTTACCTCAGTCTTCACTGACATGTGTTTAAGCAGCACACAACAAGTCATCAAAGACAAAGGCTGAGAGAATGAAAAACCAACCCACTGTTGAAGATCAGGTTCAGGACCATCTAAGGAACCTGAAGGTGCACAAATCCATGGAGCCTCATGAGGTGCATCTGCATGTCCTCAGGGAACTGGTAGATGAAGTTGATAAGCAACTCTCCATCATATTTGAGAAGTCATGGCAGTCTGGTGAAGGGGAAACATAATTCCCATTTTTAAAAAGGGAAAAAAGGAAGACCCGGGGAATAAAAGGAAGGTCAGTCTCACCTCTGCCTGGCAAGATCATGGAGCAGATCCTCCTGGAAACTATGCTAAGGCACATGGGAAATATGGAAGTGATCAGTGACAGCCAACATGGTTTCATTGAGGGCAAATCGTGCCTGTAAAATTTGGTGGCATTCTACAGCAGGCTTACAGCATTGGTGGAAGAGCATGAAGGAAGATCAATGCATGTCATCTACCTGAACTTGTGAAAGGAGCTTGACATTATCCCACATAACTTCCTTATCTTGAAACTGGAGACATGGATTTGATGGATGCACTACTCTGTGTATAAGAAATTGGCTGGATGGCTACACTCAAATTGTCCAGAGATGTCCAAGTGGAGATCAGTGATGAGTGGTCTTCCTCAGTGGCCAGTATTGGGACTAGCACTCTTTAACATCTTCTTTGGCAACAGCAGGTCTGCCAACACCACCAAGCTGTGTGGTGTGGTCCACACATTGGAAGGAGGGAAGGGATGCTATCCAGAGTGACCTTGACAGGCTTGAGAGGGGCGTCCATGAGAACCGCATGAAGTTCAACAAGGCCAAGTGCAAGGTCCTGCACATAGATCAGGGCAATCCCAAGTGCAAATACAGGCTGGGCAGTGAATGGATTGAGAGCAGCCTTGATGATAAAGGGCTTGTCGGTGTTTGTGGACAAGAAGATCAACATATCCCAGCAATGTGCATTTGCAGTCCAGAAAGCCAACTGCACCCTGGGATGCATCAAGAGTAGTGTGACCAGCAGATCAAGGGAAGTGATTATTCACATCTACTCTGATGAGACCCCATCTGGAGTACTGCATCCAGCTCTGGGGTCTCCAACATAAGAAAGACATGGAGCTATTGAGGTGCATCCAGAGGAGGGCCATGAAGATAATCAGAGGGCTGAAGCACCTCTCCTGTGAAGACAGGCTGTGAGAATTGGGCTTGTTCCACCTGGAGAAGAGAAGGCGCCAGGGAGACCTTATTGTGACAGTCCATTACCTAAAGGGGTCTACAGAAACACTGTCAAGGGACTGTTTACAAGAGCATTTAGTAATAGGACAAGAAGTCATGGCTTTAAGCTGAATGAAGGTATATTTAGCTTAGGTATAAAGAAGAAATTCTTCATTTTGGGGTGTGGTGAAGCACTGGCATAGGTTTCCCAAGTTGTGGATGCCCCATTCCTGGCAGTGTTGAAGGCCAGGTTGGATAAGGTTTTGGGCTTTGGGTAGTGGAGGGTGTCCCTGCCAATAATCTTTGAGGTTCCTTCCAACCCAAACTATTCTGTGATTCAAAGGCTTGTTAAACAACCACCTATGATGACAACAGTTTTAAGTATGTACTGAGCACAACTAAGTTACCTAGTCACTGTAACTTCTGGTCCTGGAGAAGCAAGCCGAAGGAATAGTTATTTTTGTGTCTTTGTGTTGATAAGGATATTTGGAATGATGCTTTTTCTTCATGCACCTCCCTTTTTGTTTTCCCTCTCATATGCACACCATGCAAGCTACTCTGCCAATTTGCCCAGTTCAGCTGTGGTGGATGAAATTCTATTTCTGATATTTGCTGTCATTTCCAAGTGGGATTTTCACCTTCTGTGAACACAGAGCCTTACATAAAAGTAGACATACACTTATGTCTCAACAGCTAAAATGTGTGTGTACATACACCCCTCTACACAAGAGTGAGGGTCATGACTGTGGATAGATTTAACACTTAGGCATAACATCAGCTCAGTCATGTACTTGTGAGTTAAAAGGTCTGTATGTAAAGTGTTTTTAAAAGGCATAACTCAATTTATGTTTCATTAACAAAATGACTAATCTCACTCAATATTACGAGAAAAGTGCTGATGGAACTTAAGCTCTAATCTGTGAATGCAGCATTATAATTTTACAAGAGTAGCTGTTCTTAATAAACATCAAAGTGCGTGTAATTATTATGTGACTTTAGCCCTTTTTTCCCACGATACTATAGTTAATCTTGACAACAGCTAGCATTAAGTACCGTGTTTTAACTCCCCTGATGATAAAGTTTAAAAATACCTTCAGTTCAGATTGTTCCACTCTGCCATTCTCCTCCTTCAGTTGGCTCAGGGGGGTGACCTTCACCCTCTTGACTGGAGGCAGGGCTTGGATGGGCTGGACACTGTCCTTTGGAGGCTGTTTTGTGTGTGTTTTTGGAAATGGAACTAGGATGGGGGAGTGTTAAATGTCCTATTTTCTTGAATATAAGCTTAGGCTGTGTTATTTGGAGGTTACCTTTATGTTTCCCAGAAACTCACCAATCTCAAAAGCAAAGCAAAACAAACCCAGACGTATTGTAAGGTTTGGAACAGAGGTTGCCTTCCTAAAAAAGCAGATGTGGAGCAATGTAGGTACTCTGTTGCAGTTGGATCTGAGAGATATTTTGTCCTGCTGACGGGTAACTCAGCATGGCAGTGAAGCCTGCAGCCTTCAAGAAGACCTGCAGCTGTTTTTCTGCAAAGGCATTATTCTTTTGTCTAAATGTTCTTGATGGAGGGTTTGACAATAACTTGGGAGAGGGGGAAGAATTTAACTTAAATCTTCTGCAGTTGAAAAGTGCAACACACAAGGGTCTACTTTAGGGGGGCTGAGGGACAGTTGTGTTTCAGCCAAAGGTAAAATAATGAAAGTTCCTTAAACAAGATTTGAGATCATCGTTTACCTCCATAGATCTTAACCATATTTTCTTTCCTCCTTTCCACTAAGAGTATAATCCGACAAGCCCAAATCTGAAATATTTCTTTGAGAAATTTCCCTAAAATACAGACAAATATGCTGCTTGGAAAGATTCTGGCATATCTTCTGGCACTTCCTGTGCTTTCTTTCACCCTATCTTTGACTTTTTGAGCTGATCTGAACAGGTTATTTGCTGATAAAACCTATCTCAGTGTGTGTCCTAGTAAGTTGCCTTGTAAGGAGAAGAAAATACAAAGCTGAATCGTGAATCTAGTGAAGGAAAAGCTTATCGTAGTTTACAGACAAATAGAAACATATTGATAGTAAGAGCACTGTTGCATTTACTGGCATCTTTAGTTTATTTTCTGTCTTAATGGGCAGATGCATTCGCTCTTTTTCCAAGCAAGAGTGTTCAAAACCCGTTACTGGAAACAGATGATCACACACTGTACCTGTAATTCTTGAACTGAGAAGAGAACGAAATCAAATATTTTTGTCAGGCATGCTTTATAGCTGTGCATTCCTGAACATAAAGGCCCAAGCAGGATCCTTCTTGAACACAGATGATTATTATTTTGTTCCCAGGGGAAAGCAGTATTACGGCATCAGTATTTTCCACTGGTAATGAGGTGCTCACAGATGAAAAGAGGAGGGGTAAGACAGATATGAGTGACTACCCTGTGGCAAATGTTGCTTTAAAAATGTTTTCATAACACTTCAAAGAGTCTGAGTGAGGGGATCATGTGATAATACTGCCTAACTCTTGCTTTAAACAACGGGGACTTCCACCACCAATCCTGGATAACCCTGCTAATATTGCTGGTAGTTTCTTTGCTTGATGCCAAGTATGTGATTAAGACTCTGATTCAACAAATCAGAGGTGATCACTGAACCAGAAAGTATCACATGATAGATGAAAGGTTTCTGAGGGGGAGCTCTCTTCACTTCTGAGGATCTGCTTTGTGTTTCTTCCTTACCACAGTCTCCACCATCACTGCTAATATCTGTAAAGGGCTCTGGAAATGAAAACTCTGTGACAGTGGCTAAGCATTTAACAGTGATGACTGTTAGATGAAAGGATGGAGGAATACTGTCGGTCAACTGTATTTGCTTTTAGTTCTCAAATGTTATGTGGCGAGGTTACCTTTTGGTAATGGCTGAGGTAATAGGTGCACCCAGACCTCAAGAAGGTGGCTTGGAGGCTTTGCATGTCTGAAGACTGACAGGGATTACTGATTTGTGCTAGTAGAAGTAGTTCTTCCTCCTGGTTTCACTAGAAAAAAGTATTTCTGAACTGGTCCCTTTGCTTGTAACAGAAGCAGAAGCACAATTCAACTACTTGTCAAGAGATGTAGTAAAGTTATTAGCTACTTCTTTCATATGAAACCTTCAACTGCTTGAAAGAATTGGCCCTCTGCACCCCGATGATACCCCAGTTGTGTTTCTCCACAACTAAAGGGAGGGTTTCTCCATTAGCCTTGTACATGAAGGAACAGTTTCCTTTTTTTTTGGTTTTTGCTTTTTCTTTTCTTTTGTTTTTTTTTAATTTTTTTTGATGTGTGGATGGTGACTAAATTTCACTGACATAGGTGCTTCTTATGTTTTGCATGGATGTTAGTGATACTTTTCCTTGGTTCACTGGGCAGCCAAAAGGAGAGCAGAAAAGGGAGAAAGCAGGAGGTATTCATGAGCTGCACCACGGGCAAGGCTGGGCAACTTGGTCTGTGCAGCATGGCTGGCAGCTTGGGATCTGTGTGTCGTGGCCCTGGCCCTGCCTGGAGTAGTTCAGCTCTGCTGCCCCATGCTCCAGCTTGAAGGCTTAGTAAATTTAAGCAAAAGACCATCAGCCTGCTCTGAATATGTTTATAACTGCAGTAATTCTGACACATGAAAATTCCCCAATCAACGATTAAGATCTGTCTCCTACACCGATAGCGTGTGGGGAGTTAGTGGTCTGGTGCATGAGCTGCTGCGCTGGTAAAGCCTTCAAATGTCTCTGCTACTGCTGTAGCCCAGGATGGCCACAACCATTAATCCCTTGGGAGCAGTGATCAGCAGTGGTGGGGGAGGTGGTGTTTTTCTTTGGAAAGGCTGCCTCCTGGGTGAGTTAAAAGGTAAGATAGATACCCTGTAAGAATTCCTGCCCATCTGCTGCGTAAAAGGAGTGTTATAATGGGAGCAGGGCCAAGGAGGAATGTACGTCAGAGGTGAGATGATCCTTCCCTGGAACTCTCTGCCAGTGGTGTGTGCAATGTTAAACACTTGAAATAAAGAAATGCAGGGACCAATTGGAGCTTGCTGTTTCCTAGGCCACAGGAGTGATCGGAGGTGTACTTAAAATACGAGGAAAGACACAGAAAGCAAGCCGCTCACTTTATCTGAGTGAAGGAAAATGCAATGAGAATCGTCAAACAAGTAAAAGGTTACTGTAGATCCAAGGGGAATGGGGTATCATTGCACATCCGCTGCTGCTCGGACAAGAATTAATGGGTTTATGTTTCAGGGAAAAAAAAGTTTAGGCAAGAAGTTTCAGCAGAAAGAGATACTAGGGAATACTTTCTCAGGGAAAGGAGAGTGAAATGTGGAAAGTAGTTTCTTGAAGTTAGTGAAGACTGATGCTGAAGATTTTAAAAACCAGTTTGAGCAATATCTGTCAGAAATGATGTGCAGTCACACAAGGATGTGCTACCTGAGTTCTCAGGCCTCTTCTGGACCTGTTTTTTATGATTTATATGTTACAAATTTTTTTAGCATTTCATGCAAAGCCTTTATCCTTCAAATGAATTTTTTTCTCTTCCGCTATTTTTTCATAAATTTAACTTTGTTCTTAGTACTGTGATTTTTTAATGGCATTTCACTTCTTGTTTATAAAATGCTAAGCCATTTTCATAAAGTACTTTATCAAACAAAATCATGTCTGCTGTATGAGAGTATAATACTGTTTTTTATCATGAGGAAGATGCAGATACTATACTGTTAGGCCGCACTATATAAAGATTTCCTTAAACTACTGTAAACTGGCCAGAAACATTAAGAATACAAACAAACCCCTCCCGGTTTTATGTAGGGTGTTTGTAGGAGCAGACTGGAGTAATTTCAGTGTACAGGTGTCTGAAAGATGGCTTGTGTTGCCATGCTCATAGTAAGTGGTAACTTCCCTCTACCAGCAGTGGGCAAGTAAAGACTGATGACCTTACAGGTGTAAGTAATGAAGTCAGCTATGCAGTTTATTTTTGGTATGATGATAAATTATGGGATCTATCACATCATCCAGATGATTTACCTTGATCTGCTTATTGCTCATTACCCTTCAGTGTGCCAAACTGCTAGATAGATTTTGCATCAGTGATGTTTTCGCAGTTGGATAATCAAAACACATATTGCACTTAGTTTTAATGGAAAGGATTTGCTTGTCCCTCTCTTCTTCCCCCAGATTCAGCTGGTGGCTGCCGTGCTGGAGCTATTCTCCTTAGAAAAGATGAATGTCTGGCTTCTAAGCTTGGCTCTGCCACAGATTGAACTTCCAACTCTCAGCAAATTATTTCTTCCTTCTGCTCAGCGACTCTTTCATCCAAGTGGAACAGATGCTACTCACCTATATTTCAGCTTTGCCAGGTGACATATTTGTGTGTTATATTTTGCATACAGCCTAATAGAGAGACTGTAATTAAATTCTGGCAGAAGTCAATGGAAAGGCCAAATGATCCAGGGGTGCTGCTAATAGTAACACCAAAATACACTTCTCAGAAAAGTAACCCGAGTCCCTCCAAAACCAGAGTGCCCTCCTTTCTGAAGGCCACATTTTACTTCTTCACATTTACTAGCCATTTCATCACTTGCTTCAGAGACCTTGGTTGAAGCAGTCTTGAGTGTTCTTTTCCCTTTTCCATTCCACTTTCTTAGATGTTCTTGGACCTTGTTTTTTTCTCAGCACTGTCTAATACACAGAGGACTAGCACTGCTTGGGGACAGACATAGCACGTTTGTTTAAGTAATGCTCAAACATTATTCATCAACATAGGATTTTCAAGTATATGAAAAGGGAATGCTCAGATAAAGTGATAAGTGCTGTAGCTATTAGTGAAAGCATTTTGTATTAGTTTACATTTTTAAATGATCTCTGCTCTACGAGTCAAGTTTGCTCCATTTATTTATTCAGAAGCTCCTCTTTGGTCCAATGTAAAGATTTCACACAACTCAGTGGGACTTGAAAGGTGATCTATTGAAATATGACTGCACTGCCTGTAATTTTGTATATCTTTCATGGTCTCTCCAGTTCCAGAGAAGTCAGGTTCTTTAAAGTGTCCCCACAATGCATCAGAATGTGTGCTTGAAGAAAGCTCCCTGCTGTAATACTATCTGTGAGATTCTCAGAAACTGAGACTGCTGGCCAAAATAACTCCAGAGGGATCAGAGACAGGCCAAAACTAACACAGTTTTAAAACCTAGCTCTATAAGCTTACATGCAGCTTTTCTAGGAGCTGTTTCTTTGGACAGTGTGCTGATGGGAATTCTAAAACTGAAATAAAATGAGGATCTGTCCCTCAAGTATTTGTTCATGCCACAGTCTGAAGTCACTTGCTAAGAGAGAGTGGATAGTAGTATATAACATATATAAATAGCAGCTGGGTCCTCTTCCCTCTCATGAGCCAGGCTGCTGCATTCCTGGTCTGCGTGGCTGGGATACAGAGTGAGTTAGATTGGAAGAAATTGCATGGAAACAGGCTACGTAGTTTTGAAAGCATCTACAAATCTGAAAAAAAAATACTCTCACATAACTTTTGGTCACTCACCGTGATGAAATTTGGCCTCTTGTTGACTCCCTGGGTTGAGTTCCCCAGTATCTGTCAGGCACTGTGGACCTGGAGGATAAGCACTCATCCAGTGTTGCCTCCAGTGGTATTTGGGAATTGCACTGCTCTCTTACATTTCATTTATTTAGGAGGTTTGTGAGGAGCACTAGCAAACCCTTAGAGATAGCAAAAGCTTTTCACGGGTAGTTTTTGTCCCATAGTTACTTGGCTCAGGGTATAGGCAGAGGCCTTTGCAGACAGAGAGCAAAGCAAACTTGCTAAAGCATCTCCTGTCTCTGGAGGTCAGTGTGCCCTTGGGATTCCCTGGCAGTCTGCCTGATCTGGAGAAGCTGTGCTTTTCCGTTTTCCTTCACTGAGACCTTGATTTGGGGGGATGTTGAAAACCTATGACGGGAGCTGCTGCTCCTTTCATAACCTTTTGCCTCTTCTGTTATCTCCTTGCTTCTCCCCTTGCCTTTGGAGAGTCCTACTGGGTGACTTGGTCCAGGGAAACCATGCCCCTGCAAAAAAAATATTCTCCCTCAGTGGAAACCATACTGTTGTTTAGGATTATCCAATTTTAGTAGAACTCTACTGAACTGGGAGGATCTGCCTTGTTACCTTTGTCCTACTGCTCCCTGTGGTGTTAGCCCAAAAGGGAGGTGGAGAGTGGGCACAAGTGTGTGTATTCAGAATGGACTTGGCAACTTGTTAAAACAGACAAAAGGGATCATAAACTGTCATTGCACTACAGCTATGTAATTTTTCTGAGAAGTTCAACTAGGTGGCAAACCACCAACTTTTGTTTGATCATAAATATGTTAGTGGATGACTCAGTTTCTTGGCTGTGTAAAATTGCTCAAATCCTAGAATTTTTTTCTGCAAGTTCATGTTTTATTTTTTGTTACCGACCCTCCATATAATCAAATGCATTATCAAACATCACCAACACTAATCTTCTTACAGTTTCTTTAACCTGCCAGACAATAAGAAGCTATTCTTTTTTTGCCTTCTCTCCTCTCACTAGCTAAAAGAGAAACAAAACTTTGCAGCTGCTTTAAAGACCTTTATACTATTAACCACAACATTTTTACTTCTGTGAGAAAGTACAAAGTATCCTAAATTGGATTTTCTAGTAGATGATTTTATCCCAATGATTTATTTTATTTTATTTTATTTTATTTTATCCCAATGATTTTATCATGATGGACTTGGGACTGAAGTGGCACTGCTCTGTGGATGGATAAACCATCCTAGTGCAAACAGAAAGAAGGTCCAGAGCTAGATAGGGGCCTTGGGAAACTTTCTGCTAGTATCTCTTAGCAAGCAAGTGAAAATACTGAGGCAAATAACACCTAGCTTTGTTATTGTGTGACAAGCCTGGCTAAATATTGTTAAAAAAGAAAGAGCAGCCATTCAAATCTGGAAATAATAAAATGCAGTTGTCTGTCCTACGAAAGAAAAGACAGAAGATCAGTACCCTGTCTATGTGGGAGTGGCAGCACTGCTTGGCCCAAATATACTCTGGTATATTTGGGCAAGAATGACAGGGAAGAGAAAGGAGGAAAGAACTTTGATGCAATAGGAAACTTTTGAATTTATCAAGGCAGGTCCTCCACACAGCCCTGGAGCTGAGGCCTTATATATAGTCTATGCTATTCTTAGAGCGTGCAAGTAGAACAATGGATCCATTTGAAGAAGCTCTTTTATAGCTTGCCAATATAAAGAAGGCTGTGCAAAATGATATGATCATGTAATTGAACACTGTAAATAGATATGCTGACCCAAACAATAATTTTAAATTAGCTCACTTTCCTGCCACGTCTAAACTTTGTAGACTATAACAGAATGAGAAAGACTCAATTAATTTTTCTGCATTTATAAATGTTCATCTTATTTGTGTGTAATTCAGAAACCAAGTGACTTGATGGGGCAGTGGTGGGAGCCTATTTTCTGTTCATTGAAGTAGAAGCTAGATTAAGTAAATCCCTTGGCTGGTTTGACCTTAATGTATAGTTATGAAATTAAGATATGTGAATTCTGCGAAATGAAAACCTCATATGTGAAGAAGGCCTTTTACTTTTTATGATGCTGCCACAGCTTCCCCCATTAATTGGGATTAATTTGGATTATTAAAATTGGTTCTGTGCAATGTAATATAACTGGTGCAACAGGCTTGAGTCAGGCATGTGTAGTCTGCAATTGTATTTTGAATGGCCACTGCCAAGACAGCAAGCTACTGTGACAGCCATCCCTGGCTGGTGCAAGCCACGAAGTGTCCTGTCTTGCGTGGCATAAAGGCGACCGCTACGTGCCCTGTGTACTGTGGGATACAAGCAGTACTGCACTATGGAGGGGTTTTTTGGGAGCTCCTTTTTGCTTTCATCCTGAGCAGTGTAACAAGGGCCTGATCTGCACATAATTACACCCCCATCGGTGGTTGCATAGTCATACTGAAGCGCTCAGCGCTGCAGGCAGGCTTTTCTCTTTGCAGCGGATGATGTACAGCAGCACATGGCAGATGCAGAGAGGGAGCAGAGTGGGACAAGGTGGCAGGGCAGGGGTGGTGCCTGGACCAGCAGGTTCCTGCTGCAAGGGATAGTGTGAAGCTTCTGGTAGTCAGAGTTGTCAAGGTGGGATAAAGCTGGTGGTTTTTGTTGCAGGGTGAGAGAAGGGCAGTGAGCGGTTGGGCTGACCAAGAACCCAGAATTCACCTCTGTGTCCAGAAAATAAGATCCCAAAGGGAAAAACAAAACCAGAGTATGATATAAGTAGCAAATGGTCTGTAAAGCAAGTGTTTTTATTGATGCTGAGGTTGCCATGGAAGCAGGAAGGAGTGGAGCAAGGCCTTGCTCTGGCTACTGGCCTCTGGCAAAGGGTAATCCTCACCAGGGAGTCCCAGACACTGTGTTCCCCTTTGGGATTCTGTGGTACAAAATTTTGGATCATTCCTTGAGCATACTTCCCAGAGGTCCAGCCTGAGCTGTGGCACATTGTTCATGCATCTGGATCCTTCCTGGAATGGTTTTGATCTGGCATCATGAACTCACACCAGATGAATGTGTTGTTCCATGGGGTCATGGCACTTTTCTTACAGCCTTTAGATATTGCATGTTGCAAAAAGAAGTCAAGAATGTTGAAACAAACTGTTTCTAAAACATGACCCTGTTGGATTTTAAGTGTACAGCACCTGGGAAATTACTAGCAGGACTGACCTACAGACACTTCATCTTGGCTGCTTTTTCCGTGTAGTGTCATATACCCTTGCTTAGTAGCCGGGACTTCTGCTGGATCTTGTTTTGTTTCTCTGCTGTAGCCTTAAGCTGCAAGTCCAGTGGCAGATTGATATTAAACCAAGCTGCATGGTAAAGGTGTCACCATGGAAGAGGGGCACCCCTGCATTCACTAAGGGGTGGTAAGTAATTCCTTCCCCAGGTGATCACTCTGGGCAGCTTCTGGAGGGAGATCCCTCTTTCCTGCATTCAGTTTTGCTGTGGGTTTGGAATTCATAATAAATGTGGTGGTGGTTTCTCCCCTTTCTCTGGTGATTTAAACCACGCATTTCCAACATAGTGTCTAGAAAGAGAAAATGTGAGTGTCGCGGGCTGAGCTGGGAATGGGACCCAGAAGTTGGAGCTGCCTGACTTCTGTGTGTCTGGAGCCTCAGCTGGAAAGCTGCTTTGCATTTGTTTGATTTACATTGATATACCGTTACATCATATATGTGATACAATAGAGTAAAAAAAAAAAAGCCATGTGGGTCTTGTCAGGAAAACGTGAACTATGCACTTCTAGTAATTATTACCATATGGTTCTTGCACTGTTTCTACATATATAGTTAAATCACTTATATCCCACTGAAATGCTGGATTTTTGATCTGAGAGAACAGTTGAAACATGATGTTTATTGCTATAATAATGCCGTTTTTTCATTTCAGTTCCTTACAACTGTTTTGTAGCCACATCCTATGTGCACAGAGGATCTTTAGGCAAGAAAGTGAGCTTCAGATGTGTTTGCTTAGCGTAACTTAGATGAATTTTAAACAAATGGATTAAGCAAATAATTTTCATTCTAAATGATTTTAAAACTGCTGGTGATAATGTAAAACAGAGGCAGGAGCAGTCTTCCATGTGCAGTAATTTGACTTAGCAAGTTGAACTAGTTGTTGCTTCACACACAGATCTTACATACCAAATATTTCTGAGCAAATTCATGTAGTGCATGGTCATATTTAATCTTGTCAGTGACATTTTAAACGCTGTACAGTTTGAACTAACCTGCTTTAAAGCTCTGCTCCTTTAACTCATGCTCTTATTGTCTGCTGCAGTTGTTGACTCAGTAGATTTTCTGATGTGGTCTGGGAATGAGTTCTTTTGGACTTTCACATTATCATCTTACAATATACACCACAGATTATTTATACTGGGGGTTAATTGCATCATCAGAATGGAATTCATTTTCCATTGTATCTACAAGTTTACATTTTAAAATAGTATTTTCTCTTATGGAAATTCAGAATAAAATGACATTGATTCTTAAGGAAATGGACTCTGCATCATGATTTTTGTTACATGCTTGGCTTTAAACAAACACGTTTTACTGTAATAATTAACTGGAAATTATTATTTCAGGATGAAATACATCACTTCTGAACTGTAATGGATATGGAACATGTCCAGCTAAATGTATCAGATAAATAAAATAAATAGTATTAAGCTTTCTCCAAGGGACTGAGTTGCTAAGTAAAACTTATCCATGCTTAGTATAATCTTAACTATTCTCTCAAGCATTTCTATTTAAATCAAAATAAAATCTAGAAAAGTCTCCTGGGACCAGTAACTAGAAATATGTAATTTCATTCATGTGAAAAACAAGTGGAAGACAGAACTTCATTGTGTGAATGTTTACTTTTTTGTTTGGCTGTCAACAAATAAATGTGAAAATAAATTGGAAGCATTAACTCAAAACCCGATTTTTTGTCATGGCTTATTGGTGAATTTAAAACCTTGAAGTTCATTTTGGGTCGAGCAAACATTTTGTTTTTCCCTTGAAACAAAGTGTCTCATTGAGTTGCACGAGATGCCACAAAAAGGAAGGGCAGATTCACAAGATGGAGGACATGGGGCCTTCACAGCCACTGTGCTGTATTTGCCCGACAGTCCTGGGATTACAGCATGCTGTGGGATGTGGGAGCCCCTCCTCTGGCTGCCATGTTCACTGGGCTGTTTTGGATGAGGGTCACCATTGTCCAGGACAGGACCCTGCCTGAAACTTGTGTGTGACTGGCGCCCAGCCTCCATGCTTCCTTTTCCGCCTTTGAAAGCATTGCGTGGTGAACACGCTTTAGCTACCAAAAAGAAGAGAAGCCTCTTCCTCCTCTTCATCCCAACTGAAAAACAACACGGGAGCTTTATTTTTTCCTCCCTTCTCATAAATAAAACAATCCTTTCCCTCAGATGGCCTTGCAGGGGGGGTCTCACCAGGGCCCCGTCTGGACCACACAATGGCCACGGGTGGCCTCTGAAGCAGTGCCAGCCCAGGAAGTGGCAGGAAAAGCCGGGCCGGTGTCCCTGAGCAGCATGGCGCTGGATGGCCAGGATGAGCCTGGCCTGGTCTTACTCCTGTATCAGGGTACTCGGTGCTGCTTCTGCAAGGAGGGGAAGTGGCTGCAACTTTGGTGGGTTGGGGGGGATGGTGAGTCTGTCCTTGCATGAATATACGTCCAGAGAGCAACTGTGCTCCCTGGAGAACACACGCTCATAAATGCCCACATTTTGGGCACATTTTCACTTGACAATACTGACCTAGAAGTTTTATGGAAAAATGTTTTCCATGGCTGTTTTGTATTTCTTCACAAAGATCTGGACTGAACTGGAAATGAGCTAAACAAATCTGTTTGATAGGCCTCGTGAAGCTTTCCTGGTTGACCCCCTGTTGTGTTGTTGAAAACTGGGGCGAGCAGGAGGAAGGATTTGTCAAGATGAAAAAAGACCAAGTCACCAGGCACACATGCATTTGTGCGTGTCTGTGCACACAGAACAAAAGAAAAGGGGGAATTATGAAGCTGTTAATTTGTTAATAATGAACGGAAAGTTGCCAAGGCCCAGTCTGTATTCATATGCTGTAGTTAGTTGCAAAGCAGAAAGGACCAAAAGCAGGGGCTTGATAATTCCTTTCCATCTCTCTTTTCTCTGGAGGTACCAGGGATGGCTGAGCAGTTCTAGCCCGGTATGATGCAGCATATCAAACTAGCATTAAAAAACAGCAACAACAACAACAAAATCACCCCAAACCTACTGGCATGCAAGACCAGATTCAATACAGATAACCAGAGGTATGGTAATGCAAGAAGCAGGGAGAAAATGGAAACCAAATTGTGCTTTTGGTCAAGATGAAAGTTGATGAGTGAGAGGACTCTAATACAAAAAATTGTATTCAACTCAGTAAGAAAGATTTTTTTTTTCTTTGTGTCAGTCTCTCTAGAGGTACTTTCTACCATTCAAATAGCAAATAGTGCAACAGTCTGGGGAGCCCAGAGTGCCTTTTTTCTCTATACATGAGACTTTTTTGATTCCTTATGTAGGGGAACATCACAAAAAATACCCTCCTGGGCTGGGGCTAATATGGACTAGGGAAGTAAGTGCTCACCATACTCTACTGCAGCAAAAGCTATTTTCTGGGTCTGTTTTTTATTTTGAATCTAGGAATGAGGGGGAAGTTCCTGGGGAATTACCAAACCATTACAGTTGGTTGAAAATATTTATTTTTTTATCTAAAAAAAATTATAAACATTTACATTATTAAAAAAAAAAAAGATTCTAAAATCTAGCTGACTCCTTAGAGCCATTCAGTGAGTTGCTGACAAGATCATTCGGGGATGTGGGATTTAGTCCACAAAAACCTTTCGCTTCTTCTTGGGCAGAAATTCCTTGCAGGTGCCAGTAGCCCTGCAAGGGGAAGCTTTCTAGCTAAATTAACAGCTACCTTCCCTGTAAGGGGTATTTTTCCTGATAAGTTATGGGAACTTAAATACTGTATTTTCAACTTTGGAGAGAAAGCCACATCTGTCGGAGGGCTGCAGTGCTTAGGTGGAAGTTTTCTCTCCCGCTGCTGTACCTGACCAGCCTGTGTTTCATGGCAATCCAGCTCCCAGCCATGTGCAAGTTCTGAGAGCCCGTGTGGGTGTACAGAGAATGCGCCTTTGTGGTTCAGTCGGTGCAAAGCTGATGGTTAACAAGGTTAGCATCCTCCAAGGTTGTTAATAAAGGATGTCCTGCCTCCTCCCTCTCTTTGGCTGGTGCTGTTGAGACCTGCCTGGGTGATTCAGCTGCTCGCCTATTGGTGAGGTTCTCCAGCTTCTTGGTTCAGACTCCTGTAAGTTCTCCAGGCCCAAAATTTGTGCCTAATATCTTTGGCTGGAAATAAATCAAAGCACAATTTAAAAAAAAAAAAAAAAAGTTGTTTGTGTTTTAGAGATACCATATCACTTGGACTTCAAAATATGAATTCTGTTTAAAGTCTTTTTCCCTCCCCTGTGGTTTAGGTTCATTAGTTGCTAGACTGCCTTTGTCTCAGCTACAGTTTTAGTAGATTAAAAAGGAAAACCGGATCTTTGTTTGCATTATAAATAAGCCTAGATTGTGCAGTGATTTCCAGTATGTTTTTCTTATTCCAATGATAGGTCAGGTTGGGAGGAACACTTCATTGTTGTCAAGCCACCTGTATCACTGCAAAGTACCAGCTGAATCTGCCAGTGGTGCAAAGAGGAAATAAAGAGCCTTCAGACTCAGAACAGAGTCCCTTATCACCTAAAGATGTTGATTCAGATTAGCTTTTACTATGACCTTCCATATGAAAAATCTCTGAGTTTTTGTCTACCACACCACTGCCCTACCAAGGCTATTGTATGAAAATGAGCTGCAGCGATTTTACCCTGCTCTCGTGTGCTGCAAAGCTCGTGTGGCCCACACAACACCGTGTGAGTGGCTGGTGGGTTTGTGCTCCCCTGGCCCCTGAGCAGACCACAGGCGTGGTTGTCGTGTCAAGCTTGACTGAAGGGCTCCCAGCTCAGCCTGTGCTTCCTCACCTTGGTTCACCCCTGCTATTTCAGTGGCCACTGACATGTGAAGAGCTGCACTGTTGGCAGTGCTGTCTGCTCCTGGGTTCCTTAGGGAAGTATGGTAGGGAATATTTCCCCAGTGTAAGCAGAAGTAAATATGTTTTTGTTTTGTTTTCCCTCTTTCTGGACATGTGTCACCTCCTGAGCTACTGACCAAGGTCACCTTAGGGATTGCTATGGGGCCATAGCCTAAAGGTCTGGTGAAAGTACTATTTTTCCCCAAAGGTTGTGGTTCTGTTCCCTGCTCCCACCTGCAATTTTCCTAGTCTCCCCTGTACTGTCATTAGTGCTTATGTGACCAGTTATATTGGTAACACTTCTTTTTGCTGAGTTAGGTAACCAGACAACAGAAAACTGATCATGAGACTGCATTGAGAGGGTGACTTTTGTCCTGGCTGCATACTTCACATCTTCAGGGATCTGAATGCTCAGAAAACTAGAAGAACCCCAACAACAAAACTGAAGTGATTTCAATTTTCCAAGGGTTTAACTCTCCCATAATTGCAAGCTGTATGAGTAACTGAGCCAGCGTAAGAGGTAGGACAGGGACTTTCACTTTTGGCAACCGCTCAGCTCTACTTGGCTCAACTCTGATGAGAAGCAGAAGTCCCTGTCTCGAGCAGGCTCTGGCTGCCATTTAATATCTGTTGGTATGTTAGGGATCTGACTCATGTTTGCTTTACAAGCAGCTAAAACAGGGTAAAGTATGCTTCTCTCTTGGGCACACATCAGCTCCTTTGCAGCTGAGGTCAGGATGCCACGTTTTGGGCTGGCACGGCTGCACTGCACGATCTGCTCTGGTTCTGAGCAACAGCCTGTGGCAGTGGGATGGAACAGAGGGTTGGAGGGAAACATGTCCTGGTGCCATTGCTGGGCTGGTTTCACAAGAGCTCATCTCCCAAAATCCATCTTGCATAACAAGGATCAGGGACTCTGTGATGTACACTGGGGCAACTGGTCCAGGCTGTAAGGACCAGCCTTACCTACCAACAGATGCCTGACAGTAGCTCCAACAGTGGTGGAAAGACCCTGCAATGGCTTTGAGGAGAGGTGGTTGACTACTGTATTTCATCAGGAGTAATGTTTTGCACAGCAGTGTAATGTGAATGGACTGTAAGCAATGTACTGGGTCCATTTCAGGCTCACAATGCAAGAAAGGTCTTTTTTTTGGTTTCATTTTGTTTTTTTAGTTGCCTATTCTGTCTCCTCCCCAGCAGACATTTCTTCTCTGAGCAATAATAACTCAGATCCTTTAGTTTCCTATCTTAGCTGAGCCTTTTGATCAATCTAGTTTTTCTCTGAACTTTTTCCAACATGTTTCTAGTCTTTCCGCCTCAAATGAGCCTCACAGAAAAATGTAAATCATTTTTCAGACAGAATATTTCTTGTTCTTCTGCTCTTCTGTGTTTTTTTTTTTTTAAGAATACTCACAACACTTTACATAAAACCTAGACTGATGTGTTGTATATTATTTTTGCCTATTCCTGGCATAAGGACCAAACAAAAGCCCATGGAACTTTGGTGAGCTTAGAGCAGTAACCTTTTTTTGAAAACTTACGATGCTCCTTACTCTGGATAACTGTTGTATCTCACTTTTTGTCCTTTTAAGACATACAGTCTCCCTCAGTGTTTCTCTTGTCACTTATGAATGACACTGTGCGAAGACACTTTGCCTCCCTGAGCTCTGGAGCACTGCTGTGAGCCTGGAAAGAAAAGTGATGGTGCTGTAACTGCTGGTCAGTATTTGCTCCTGCCTGTGTCTGCTTGTGATCTGGGCCCCGGCAGCTATTGTGCTGCTTGATGTTGGTGCTACAGTCGGTTCCCAGACCTGGTTCTACTGCAGAAAACATATAAGGAGGAATGTCCAAGGGACTTTTAGCTCTGTTAAAACAGACCTGCTATTTTACTGCTAGGTTTCTTTTTCTTCTCAGCTGCTTCCCTCTCCTTTGTCCTCTTAGCATGGCATGAATGTGGGTTCATCTAATCATGCAATGCAAAATATACTAGATTTTAAAACAAAACCAAGCAAAACCCCCTGAACTGAAATCGCTCCTTTAAAGCTGCAGCATTAAGTTTGGCTGTGATCCAGCCTGGAGACTTTCCCTGGCAGCTACTGTGACGCAGAAATCTCAGTTTGGAATTGCTCTTTCGGACACAGATTCCTGCAAGAATAACAGGACCAGAGTAAGCCAAGATATGCCAAGCAGCAAAGCCCTCTGAAGTCCAATGAAGACAAGCTGTCCATTCACCTCCTATGGACTTCTCTGGGACTGCTCGCATGTAAGGGGAGTAAGGGGAAGGGGATGAGAGGACAGAAATGTAGCCATGCTTTTAAATCCTCCTGTTTCTGAAGGGCTTAAGTTGCATAGGTGAAATAGTTCAAGCTTCTCATCTGGGAAATTATTGTTTCACATGTTCTTTCTGTTGTGCCTTATCAAAACTTGTCTCATTGTTGGACTGTACTAAACTCTTACTGGGAAAATTACTGCTCTTTATTTTCTGGACTGATCCTGCTGCCTTTAAATCTAGAAAAAATCTATTAGATTCAGTAGGTAAGTGGGAAGGTGAGAACAAGAGACGCAAAACCAAATATGTGCTCTGAGTGACCCTGAATGGCAAGAAAGAGATCCATAAACTGAGGTCCTTTGTTGGGACAATGGTATAATTGAGGGCAAAAAGCACATAAATGTAGCCAATTCATTTCTAATTTAGGCAATGAGGAGTCTGCCCACTTCTTACTGTCTGGCTCGGAATGACAAACAGGTGAGACTGCCCACCTTGCTTTCCAGGCGGGCATTGCTGGTTTACAGGGCCGCCTCAAAACCAATGTGTGTTTGTGTTGCTTCTCAGAGCAAGTGCTATGTAGGGACATAAGCACTCTGCTGCTATTTAAAGCACTGGTACTGATTTAGTGTCTGAAATACTACCTCTGACCTGGTTGGCAGAACTGATTCAGTGCAGTATGGATGGATTAATATCTTGTGTTGACTCAGGGGCAAGGTCTCTGAGGCAAGAGTTAACTCAGGGCAAAGTCTTATCCCAAATATCCTAATCCTGCTCAATTTCTATGAATTTGTCATTACTTTTTGCTAATGAGAAAGAAGTGGCCTCAAATGCTAGTGTAATCTCTACTTCTTTTTTCTTGCTTTTTTTTTCCTCTGCTGGGAATGAAATATTTCTTTCTGTTGCTTAGAAAGCCCAGACAAAGCTCATCCATATTTCTGAAGGTGGATGCAGTCCATGAGCGAATCATGATTTAGTTCTGCATGACATAGAGGGTTTTTCTTTATTTAAAGAATATAGTTTATAGAATTGCATATGCTAGTTCTTTAAAAGCCCATTCGCTGAGATCTTTCTTCATAGTACTCAAATGAGAACACAGTGTTTTCTGTATTGTTTGGAATAGCCTGCGAAACAATGCCTCCCAGTGTGAACAGATCTCCTTCAGTGCGCTGGCAAACTCATCTCGGAGGAATGTGGTTATCGACTAACTCATGATTTCTGATAGCAATAGCTAAAAAAGAGTGGAAAAGTACTCAGCTGCCTGCAGTCCAATAGCACAGCAGTTTGCCGACATGCATGATAAAGTTGCTTCTATTTAAAATGGTCATAAACCCTATTGGCCCAAACACAGCATCCTGGCTTCCCAGGAGCGGGGAAATAGCTGTGGACCAAAGCCTCTGGTGGTGTAAACTGGTGTGGCTCTGTTGGTTGCAGCGAAGCGGTTTCATCTGCACCAGTTGAGTATTTCATCTTACTACACATTACAACCCCATTACTTGTAAAAAGAGTACTTTGAGTTAATGCTTATGCTTGTGGGAAAGCATTCAGATGGAAAATGTAATCATCCATTGTTAACACGGGTGTCTGGATTCAATGACTGAAATCTGTCATCGGTTAGTAAAATAAGGAACACGCAGAATGAATACACTTGCATAGAAATTGATGGGCTTTTTCCCTCTGGGGGTAGACTGGGAAGAGAACAGGTTTTTGAGCCATTTCTCCAGTGAGCAGAAGGGAGCCGAGGGATTTTAGTTCTTGGAAAACTATAAAGGTCAGCGACATGTGTCCTCACCTCAACTTGGACGTGGCCCAGATTTTGGGAGTGAGCTCTTCTACTTCTGCCCCATGTTTTGTGTGGATGGTGTATTGATAAATTTCTGATTGCAGATGAGTCATGGACAGGAAGGGGGGAGCTCACTCCTGTGACTCAGTCTCCCCATCCTTGCAGTGTTTCCTTCCTCCAGCATCTGCTGCGGGCTGAGCTCCCCAGAGTTTGCCAGGCATCAGGGGATGGATGGATGGATGAGGAAGTGTGGCAGGAATGTGCTGGTAGAGCAGAACTTCCTACTGGATTTCAGAGAGGTGCCTTGTGAGGAATACCTGAAGCAAAGTCTTGCAAACCTGAAGGAAAGCACTTCCAGCTATGGCCTGCCTTTTTCAGAACAGTTGGCCAAGCTGGGGCTGGCAGTTCTCTGCATCGCACAGTTTGAAATAAAGGAATGAGGTTTTAATGATGGATGACAGGGATCAGAGAGATGGCCCTAAAGCCAAGGAGAGTGAAGGGGAGGATTCACCTGCGCTCCCTGCAGCAGTTGATTTCTCTTCTGCCTTGTGCTGAAGAGATGAGCAACTCTTGCTGCTGCTGCTGCTGCTGCTGCTTCTCAAGAGCATCCAGAACCCTCCGCCCCCCTCCAACATCCTCAAGTCTGACATGTGAACCTGAATGGATGTATAAGCAGAATCACTGTCTCAGGGATTTCGCTTAGTGCTCTCATTTCTCTTGTTTTTTACATAAATGACTTTCTTAAGAAGCATTTTAATTAGCAGGAAAAACAACAAAAGAAAAATCAGCTTCAACACAACAGCTGTGTAGCTCACCAGAAAGATTTCCCAGGTCTGGCTCTGCCCTGGGTCCTTTCCTTCCTCCTGCCACTGCCATCTCCACTAGCTCAGCTGTTAACACCTTAACCTCATACTTAGTAGGGATAGGGAGGGAAAAACTTCAGTTCCCTCATACCATGAGGAAGGTAGATTTTTCTGGGTCCCAGGCTACAGCCTGTATTTCAGATGCTTTTTGCTTTGAAACAAAAGGTTTTTAATTCCTTTTTTTGAGCAGGGAATATATGCAATGTAGTTCCTGCAAGCAACCACACTATGGCACTAACAGTGAAAATCCACACTTGGCCAAAACCTAGAGCTCGTGTCAAAACATGTTACAATAGCACATTTCACTAAAGCACAGGAATGTTAATGTGATACAATTAAATATTATGTTGCAAGGAAATTACACGTCCCAAACCATTGCAATATGTATCTGTGACCCTGGGGAAGCGCTTTCTCTCAGTGGTGTGTTTATACTTGTGCCAATTTGCTTTTCCCATAACTCTCCTCTTGCCATCACCCTGCAAATATAATTTATGTTCCCAACTGGTCCGTGAGGCCATGGCTGCCTCTGACATCCAGCGTCTTGCGCAAGGAAGAGCAGGGCCAGCTGACCCGGTGGATTCGGGGAAGTCAGACCCAGTTATGGCCAACTTGTTTCATAATGAGAGACCCTGAGAAAATGCTTTGCAATGAGCATTTAATGAGAAACTGTGACCTGCGTTGCCTCTTGCCACTCTAGCAGTTGGTGTCCCAGCCTGGTGTATGGGTTTTTGGAGGCTGGGACGACTCCTGCATTTTTCCCTGCACTGTGGTGTGGCTTGTGTGGTAGGATATTGCAAACAAGTGCAGATTTATTGGGAAACTTGCTCTCCCAAGAGGGCCAACTGATACAATATATCCTGAGAAGCCAGGTGATGGGGTAGCAGTCTGTGATAGCCCTTCCTCTTCTCCAGCTTAGATGGGGCTGAGTTTCCCTGGTCCAAGTCATCCCTTAACAGCTGACACAAAGCTTAGTGCCTTGCTCAGGGACCTCATTTGATCAGACTCCCTTTTGTTGAAACCATGGAATAAAAAGCCCAGCTGTGAAGTGACCAGAGTGAAAGGCCTTCTGCAGAAGGAACTGGCAGTGCCTGTCTTCTCCTTTCACCTTGTCCTTTGCTCTTTCTCGGTATTGTCAGCACTTGGGTGCTCTGCCAACCATGTGCACTTTAGGATGCCTTTGAGATGCTGGGGTCAAAACCAGCACTGCTGGAGGGGGCAGAGGGCCTCCCAGAGAGGGGCTGCTGGCACAGGGGTGTTCACATATGAGGGTAAAAATAGAGGCACATAATTTTATTTTTCACATGTGACCTGTGTCTCAGATATTGTTTCACTGACTGATTTGGGTTCAGTGAGGGGAAGACACCTTAATGAATGTGTGTCAGTGCTGCGTGATATCTGTATGGCTTTAAAAGTTGAACTGCTTTCCTATATCTTGAAGTTTAAAGAGAGCCATCACAAAGGTAAAGGATAGATTGGCAAGCCAAAACCTTACATTAATCATTAGCTGTCTCATTTTGCTAGTTCTAAGTTAAAGGAACATAACTATGATATAAATAATATCTAAACAAGTCATCAATGTTATTTCACTGTGGAGGCTGGTAGGCCTGCATAGTTTTTTGTTTTGCTTCTTTTTCCTGTTAAGTCCCATACCTCTGTTATGGAAGACTCTTGGTTTTGCCTTACTCTGCAGGAGAGAAGAGAGGACCAAGGTGGAGCTGCATGGAGAATCTGGATCCTCAGCCAGAAAAAGGCACCTGTAGAATCACAGCAGCGCAGTGACCAGTCTTAGCATTGTGTCTCCCAATATATAACTTAATTAAGGCATGCTCTAACTCCTGTACCTGACAGGACCCTTTGGGGGACTCTTGGAAATGCTGGAGGAGGTTGGGAGCTCATCATATAGGTTACCACCAACCTGCCCTGGGAAGTGGCAAGGGGAGTCAGGCTGGAGCTGTGCTTCCTCCAAGGGAAAGCTTTTGGACCCCTGGAAAGCGGATTCAGCCACACTGGCCTCACACAGGCTGTGATGCAAACCTCAGGATGTGTTTGTTGCCACAGCTTGTGTGATTTTCATAAGCTGGTCAAATCAGAGACAGTAATTTCTATTGTTGGTGGGAGAGATGTTGGGGAAGACAAGGAGGAAGGCTGTGTTAAGAAAACACTTGGAATTTTTTTTGTACTTTTTCTGTCAATTTTTTTCTGTGCTCAAAATTACCAAATGGATTTTTTTGTTGTGTTGGTTTTTGGTGTTTTTTTTTTTTTTTCCCCCGAGGATGAACTGCTGCTGAGCGGAAGCAAAGCAGCTATGAAAGTTGTGAAATTAGTATCCTATTTTCTGTCAAAAAAAGGGGAAAAAAAGAAGTAATTTTGCCTAGTTGCTGTTCTCAGAATCCATCACGGTGCTAACGCTTTAGTACGGGCTGTCACCCCAGGGAGTGAGCCTGCCTGCTGGCAGCCCAGGGAAGCACAGGCATAAGGGTCTCCAAAACCTGCATCTTCCCCACAGCCCTCTCCAGGGCACCGTTTCCCTGTGCCTGCTTTGCCTGCTCACCTACACGAACCTGGCCAGCTTCCTCAGACACTGCCTCTTTTGTTTAGAAGGAGAAAGTTTTTTCTTCTTCTTTTCCTGGGCTGATTTGAGTCAGGTCCTGAGTACTAACAATCAGTGCATTCAGGATTTTATTTGGTGACACTTTGAACCTCAGCTGTGCTCTTCCAGGAAGGGCCCTTCCACAGCGGTGTCCCTGTGCATGGCGGGGAACCAGCATGGAGCCCTCCTGAGAGCACGGACCAGTGCCCAGCCTGATGAAATGCTTTTTTATCTGTTGTAAACTGAATGAGCGGAAGACCCAACAGTGTGCTCCTTGGCTCTCCTCTAAAACAGACTGGGAAGGCCCAGGCACCTCTCCAGATAACCGGGGGTTCAATTGTACCTATCAATTTGCTAATCTATCAAGGCTTCTACCATTTAAGGTTTTATGTCCTCAACTCCATAGTGTATAGATACTCCTTGTTTTTTTCCACACAGAACAATTCAAAGTTTCCACTGTGGGATGAGTGTAAATAATCCCTCCTAGTTAGCTCTCTAGACAAAAGATTGCCCATGAGGTAATGCCATGAGAGCAATTCCTCCATCTGTAATCCAAGAAAACTACCTGAAATCCTAAGCAATGAGAATGAGACTTTTTAAAGTTAAGCAGAAAAAAATACCAGTTGCTCAAGTGTCAGAGATGACCAACCAGTGGTGCTTGGATTGCTTGCTCTTCAGTGGCACTTGTACCCATCTGTTCTGAATATACCCCACTTCTGACAACACGCATAATTAGATTTAGCAACTTTGTGGGCTTTTTTATCTCTTTAAGACTCCCTGACTAATATTTGTGTTAAAGTTGTAATCTAATCTCATTTTCTGCAAGTCCACGCACATTTTCATGCACACAGTGGATCAAGTTCTTTTCTGTAGGCAAGGCCTGTTTGGTGACATATTTGGAGAGCTGGTTATAACTCGGTATGACACAGCAGCCTGCATGCTGTCCTTACTTGCAGTGTCTGGACGATGTGGACACCAGTTAAAAACTGCTGTGGTGTGACCACATCTTCTTCCATCCCTTTGGCTCCTGTACAGCTCATTAGACCCAAAGCTCAAAGGGAAGGTGGTAGTAAGGCACTGGTGCACATGTCTTCAGACTGGTCACAAGTGTTGCAATAATGAAGTTCCCTGTTGGTGTGGAAAAGGCATTACCCTCCACTGGCACTGCTGACTAGCTGAAAAAGGAGAATGGGAGAATTTGGCCCAGGCACTTCAATTCTGCACAATTTCTTGGCCACTGCGCTGAGGAAGACTCCTGAAGGCTGATGGCACTCCACCCAGCTGAGGGCCTTCTCCCCACTGCAGTCACAGCTCATGTGTTATGAGGCAGGGAAGGGGCAGGAGAGGCTAATGCAAGCCTAGCTGATGACTTTACAAGTTGATTTTTGTACTTCAGGTAGATTAACTGCAACACATGCGAGTTCTTCATATTATGTAGTTTATTTCAGCCTCAGATTAGGTTACTTCACGTGTACAATCCCTTCCTTGACACTTGACACAGCAGCTGCCAAGGTTAGTTTCTGGACAGGCCTGTCTGGGGGAACAGTGTGTGCCGTGATCTGGATAAAGGGTTCTCAGATTGGATGTGTGTCTCTGCTTGCCCCTACCATTGCAACTTTGTTGTGGTAACTTTTATGAAACCCAAACCAGCTGCTTCCTAGTTTTACACAAAGCATGTTAATTGGGACCTCTGGCTTCGGTGAAACAGCCAACTCCTACTTGTAGGAGTTGCCTACATATGATGCTTGTCACCGCAAATTGCAGAAGTTTGCCTCACCCCAGAGTTTGATACAGGGGGAATATTAAGCATTGGTAACTGAAAGTGTATAAAAACTTTGTAGTGAGTCCTTCATGGCCACATACCTATTAAAAATAGCTGCTGACAGATCTGATTTCCACTTGTCAGAGTAAAAAAATAAAAACCAAAACCCCAGGAGGATCACCTGTGTCTGTCACTGTCTATACTTTCTGGTTGCCCTTTTAGTCAGGTCCTTGCACAACTTCTCCCCCAGAGGTCTATGGTGAAGGAGTCTTCCTCAGTCAGCTACTCTGGAAAGTTACCAGGTACTAAACCCAAAACAGACCCCAACTGCAAATGTAGCAGCAGCAGCAGGAGTGCCCCCTTGATATGTTTGATTCAATCATGTTTCTGTCAATGCATTTAATGTATTTATATACGATTCTTAGTGCACTTTTAAGAGGTATTTTCAAATCCACAAATTCTGTACCTCTTTTAAAACATGTTAACTTTTCAGAATTATTTCAGGTATGCTGGAAGATGGAGTCTATATCTCTTGTTCTGACATCTTCTAATTTTAGAAGACCGGTCCCTCTGCTTCACAAGTCACTGGTGTACACAGAGGCAACTAACCATGTGAACATCATTGATTTTGAGTCGAGGGTCACAGTTAAACCCTCCAGCATGTCCTTGGCTCAGCATGACCTCCCAGGCCCCTGAAGTCAAGGGCAGAGCTTGCCTGACAGTAACAACAGGAATGAAGTCTTAATCCCTGTAAGCACCTTTCCTAGATAAGTCCTTGGTGCACGGAGGAGCTTGTTGCTGTGACTGTGTCAGTGTAATCAGAGCAGTGTAACACTCCCAACGCAGAAGGATGCTGTGGCAGCTGCTCTGGCTTGCTCAGCTCCATTTATGCCTAAGCTTTTACACAGGCACGTACAGAGGATGTTGTTGTTTTGTTGATTTTTTTAAATAGCCACCCAGCAAACCTTTGCTGCCTTCAGCCTTGGCTGTAGCAGACTGGGAGCACGTGCTGGCTCCTAGGCGCCACTGACCCTATTTGTGTCCATCAGATACAGGGCAATGAAGGTGAGTGGTGCAGAGGGACCGAGGCAGAGAGCAGGATGTGCTGTTCGAACTGGCAGTCGGAGGAGTGGCCCTGCATCAGCTGGGTGTGCCAGTTCAGAAGCACAACCAAAGTGAAAAACCTTGGTGCTTACAAACCACAGATAGCTAGGGTATCTAACATGACAGGCTTAAGTGCCGCTGCCCAGTGGCTGGGTCACACTGGTTTTGGCAGTCAAGTGGTTGATTTCACTGCCAACTATTCTAGCTCATTGACCTTCCGGAGAAATGAAATAGAAACTAAGCAGTTTTGTGGTTCGGAAGCATCGGTTTGTTTCCTAGCCTGACAGCCCTGCTGCTCTTCCCCAGGAAGGTTGCTTTCTTGGCTTGTACCCTTGCAACACCAGCCAGAATAATATCAGCAGCCTCATGCCTCAGTTAACTCAGTTTTACATGACATTAAAGAGCATGCCAAGCCAACGAAAATGGGAACCTGAGCAGTGGTAGGCAGTAGCCATTCATCTGCTCCTTGATGTTTTGGCCTGTTTTCACTGCTGCAGAGCCGACTGTCCTAGTCTAGTTGCCTCTGGCAATGGCAGGGTACATAAGGGCGATGCAGACACAGTATGTGAGAAAGTGTGACCTATTGTAGCGAGAGTTCTGTGTTTGTGGCTTGTGCTGTCATGCAATGAAATCGTTGCTGTTTGGACAGGGAAGGGAATGACTCTGCTGCAGGCTGGTAGCTGCATGGAGTAGCTGGATTTGCAGCGAAGCTCTGCTTCTCTAGATGAAAGCATCATTTTACATCAGCCTGTACCTGGCCCATGTTGATTTTGGTGTAGCCATGTTACATACACTGCACTCAGCAACATCTTGGGGAATGGTCTGGAATGAACAGGAGAAAACAACAGTTACTGTGTCTGCCCATATACTCTGGTCCATTCCCCCGCTGCCAACTGTGAATCCTGTTTTCATGGGGTGTGAAAAGGGCTGGAGGATGGGGAGAGCCCCTGAGCATTGTGAAAAGCTGCAGAGCTATATGAGAGAATGCAAGGGCTGGCTGCTGTGCCTTTGGAAGGTGGAAGAGTGAGCAGCCAGGGAGCTGCTCCCCAGGATGTCTTGCTGTGAGCCAGCTTCGTGCTGGGGCTGCCTCAGTATGGTACTGTGCCGGGACAGAAATACTCCACTGCTCAGAAAGGCTTATGAGCTCAAGCACAGCATTGTGCTGATGCAGCTCTCACTTTTCTGCACTTTGAGTCTATAACCTCCAGGTAATGACACTCAGAGCCTTACCGGAATGGTGTGTTTCATTGAAAACTGCCGTTACGCCTGTGGCTCTAGAGGTGCACTGCTTTTTACTAGCTATTTCTCAGAGCTGCTTTAAATCTGGTGACAGCACAGGCATGTGCTGGAAGTGCTGTGCTGGTTGAGTAGCTCGTTGCAAGGTGTTCCTCTCAGCCAAGACTGTGCATGGTTCAGTACCAAATGCTGAGGCTTATCTCCCCAGCTGTGGTGACAAACATCTCAGCTGGCCATCCCAGACTCATTTCCTAGGCCAGAAAAGGAATTGAGTGTTTGTGGAAAGAAGTTTAATTTCTATTAAGATAGCTGGTTGCTGTCATTTTTATCCAGTAACTCCATGCCTGGAGACCTGCATGTCAAGTGTATGGCAAGGACTTGGGTCTCCTTTCCATCTGAGAGCATCCTCAAGCCAACTCCTTCCTGTGAGCCCTGAATCACTGGGCTATAAACTGCTCTGTGGGAGCAGGAGTGAAGGGAAAAGCATCATCCTTCACTGCACCCGGGAGCCAGGGTGGATGAGAAGACCACTGCCTTTAAGAAATTTTCATAAAACTGAAGAGCAGCAAAGGCAGGAACCAGCACTTATCTCTGAATAAAAATGGTTATAGCTGATAGATGTGCCTGAGTCAGAAGTTTCCCACCACCTCGGGAGAGTGGTGCTCCAAGTGCTGGGTTGTTATGTGGAAGGTTGGAGGGTGGCTCGGTTCTCCAGCTGTGTTTTAATTGAGAGGCAAGTTTCTGATTAGCTGAATCAAATTCGAGGTGTTCGGCACAGTTGTGTGCTCGGAGAGGCACCTGGTAGAGACAAACTGTGGTGGGTACAGCATGGCACGGCACAGCCGAGCCTCTGGGGGCCAGGGCGGGCTGACAGGAATGTGCAAAACTAAGCTTTGGATGCAGGCACAGGGAGTGGCTGGCATGTTCCCTGGCCACGAATGCAGTGCCTTGGATGGCAGCTCATAACGGGCTGCCGAATGAGTTCCCAGAGGCACTGGCAGCAGCTGTGGGGCCTGCAGGTCTTTTGGCACTGAAAGCAGAAGGGACTGCTGCAGGGGCCGGAGCACGGCTCTGCCTCCTTTACGGGGAGGAGTGATCCACCCTGTCCCAGGCAAATCCTTTAACATGCCAAGGACTGATACGTGTGAGGCCCTTCTCCCCTTCTGTCTGGGAGAGGGAGGTTTGGCTGCAGCAGAGATTTCACAGCAACACCTTGTCT